>JAAXYW010000642.1:0-32268 GCA_036851895.1 Orthonychiurus folsomi | reverse complement strand
TTGAAAGGCAAGAATATACTTATTGCATGCATTGAGATACATGGTGATACAACATGAGCATGGCAATATGTTTACCAAATTTTGACCAAAATGTCACATCAGTGAACACCTATTAAATGATATTGAATAAGGTTAAATTGAAACTAGGAGGTTATTGTTATTATTGGTGTCTCCATTTGACCCCGAGGTCACCAAGCCCAAATTGTGAAAATCGTAAATTTAGCTCTCAACTAGTTTGGGTAATTCGGAACCCAGCAATTTGTGTACGCATACACATTATCCACTGGGGTCAAAGGTCAGCATTGATCTATTACGATGATTTATGAATCACACACACTCTATATCACTTTGACTTGTAATTCGAATTTTTGTCTTCTATAATTGGCTTGGCTTACCAATAACGTAATTCGAAATCCCATGTGTTGTACTAAAAGTATTGATTGATGAGTGATACCAGCGTACTTGCGAGCGATCGGATAATGGGACCAGATTTAGGTTATGCCCTATTTTCAGAGGGAAATAATAGCTGAACTTGATTCTGGTGTGTGGTTCGACTGTGCAAGTCTCCGATTCAAAATTAAAATTAAACAGCTAAAAAGGTTTACCACAGTAGTCGCTGTAAAAACGCTCCGCATCAGGTTGGATCTCCTTTTAACTTTGTCAGACAAGAAGTACAGTCCGTCCAAGGTACTGTAAATTCTTTGTATGATGAGTTCTCCTTTCCTTGTGAATAACTCATACATCTTTTGCACTTGGCAGTTAATAATGTAAATGTCACTATTCAGAAGAAATGCTGCTCCAGACTGCTCAAGATTTGTGCTGTTAAAATCATCTGAAGTGCTCAAGAATACCATTGGGTTCTTGGAGTATGTGTTATTGTAGAGTTCTAATGTTTTCCCCACCTTTGGACCGTTTACAAATAATGGTTGATTAGGCCTGGCCACATTTCACAAGTTATATTTAAATTGTATAATTCAAACCATGTATAAAACAGTTGAGTCCAAAATTTCAATATTAAAGAACACAAATCCAACCCTTTGACAGTCTGGTGATTTGTGTAATACAAATGTTGACGAATTATTTGCTGTCTCAAATTCCACACAAGTAAAAACGTGGCCTAAGAGTGTCATGCTACTAGATGTAAGCTGTTTTCGAACATCGACACATCCCGGTGAGGCTACTGCGAATTGAGATCCCGAATCAGATTTCTCTAAATGTAAAGGTTTCAAAATCTGCCAGCAAAGAATTTAGAATTTGCTTACCTTGAGCGGAAACAAAGATAAAATCAAGATTTAAATCAGCAACGTTTGAGAGGAGCTCCGTAATGGCTTGTAAATCTTCACTGCACAACACAACGATGTTAAAGCTTGTCCATGTACATATTAGTCTAGGTATGAAGTTCTGCAATTTAATTCGCATTGCTTTCTAAATTCAGTAAGCTCCCTACAACACAATCATTTCTTTAAGAGAGAAATACACCTCCTCTCACACATTTGCAAAATATAACTGGTGACGAAGAATGCACCATACAATTTAACATCGGAAAATTGAAGATTTGCCCATAAAGTCGTGTGCTATTTAATCTTAACTAATCTCCGATTTTTGCGTAGTTTCTGAAAACCAATATTGATTTGATGCCTAACACCAAACACAAGTTAAACAAAGGAAACTTTGCATGACAGACAATGCCAACGTTTTCAGATATTTGCGGTGTTATTTTTGGGACATCTCCAACGACTACTCCGCTCTGACCGACCGTGGAAATAAACTACCATGCTTTACACATATGATTGCACTTCTTTGCAAGTAGTTGACAGTTGATACCTCTCAGAAACTAATGTCGAAAATGAGGCATCAATCGCCACACTTCAAAACTAACGCTTTGTAGTGCGTCGACTAGGGACAATTTTATTACCCCTCTGGAAAGGTTAGATTGAGCTGTTTCAGTTAAGTATGATACGGAGTTGTCATATGATAATGATAGAGGACAGTAAATACAAACACGACTTCGGCGTTTTTGACGGTGGATAATATTTACCGAACAGACAACTCAAACCCATAATTTTAGTCATATTCCTCACCGTCCATCAACAAAAGGTGCAGTATCAGAATCGATTTCAAGCCAGGAGCCAGTCACTCAAGCAAAATCAATAAGAACTATTTTCTCTCCAATATAGACTATTGTGTCAAATTTTCTTAGAATTTTGACAAAGCAAGCGGTAAATCATCTCCTGACTCTCTCCTGGTCGATTATATTGACTACGTTTAGCCTGTTTTATTCGTCCTGAAACATGGAGCTAATACAAAATAAGTTAAGCTGTCCAATGGACTGGTATTTTCAATGCATAAAGCATAACCTATAAACAAACTGCACACGTACGGAATGACTGAATTGTGCGTAAAACATGCACATGTACATGTCAACATGTACTGTCCTCTAAAAGCATGAAAAATTGTCTCATAACTTTATTCGGGACTGTTACAAATATGTCAACTGTCATAGCCTGAAAACTGAAACTCATTATAATCAATCACGACGCACTTTTGAATGTTTATGCTTAGATTTGCTTTGATGGGCAATTGGTTTTCTGTGATCCCTTGAAGACTCGGACTTGTGTTTTTTTTTCTTGGAAGATCGTCTGGAATCAGTTCCAGTTCTAGTTGCTTCTGTTCTGGCTGACGGTTCTGCAGTTCTGTCTTCATTTTCTGTCTCATTCATATGAGAATATTTGTCATTTTCCTCTGGCTTTTTTGGTGTATTTCTTCCTGATAAAGTATGCTTTCTCTTCTCTCGATTTCTCCTTGACTGAGTTGGCGAATGTGTATCTGCAGTGCGAATGCGATGCCTTTTTGAATGCTTTCCCTCTTTTGATTTGGATCTTTCTCGCTTTCGTTCCTTCCGCTTCGCTGGTGAATACCTCATAGTGGGGAAATATTTACTGCGATTTGAGGATCCGGCCTCGTGAAGAGACAAGTCCTTTGAGCGTGCACGTTCACCATGATGGGCGTAAGCGTTTTTATTAATCGGATCACGACTTTCGCGACCGGAAGGTAGAGCCCAGTCATTATCAGCCGCCACAAATTCTTTCGTAGGGTTTCTGAATACATGCAGAAAATTGCACGCGCTCCCTTTTGTACATCTCCTGCGACTAAACAAACCGCAAATAGCTGATTTCCACGATGGGATTCTGACAAATTGAAGTGTGAGCTGCCGAGCATTGTAGTAGCGAGCGTTGAATGTACGGTATGCCTAGAAGAAGCATTCATTAAATTCATTCATTAAATGAAGTCCTTAACCTTACTGATGAAAACTAATAAAAATTATTTAAATAAAAAGTGTACCTGCACCGCTTCCCGAACATTTTCGTACTGAACATATACATTGCCTCTCAAATGTGGCACAAAATTACAGCATGCTTTGAATTGAATCACGCTTCCTGCCTTCCGTAGTTCTGGCATAACATCTTCGTAGAACTCTCTGACATGTATTAAGATTTTTAATGTCTCAATTCAAAATACTTATTTTTTTAACTACTTACAAGAACTGGTGGTTCATGTCCTTATCTTCGTATTCTAAACTAAGATCCGTATCAAATTCATCACGCAGGCTTTGCTCCAGCGAAAAATGTGAGAAGAAGTTCTGAATCAGTATTATGCTGCTCAGTGTTGGTTTCGCATGGGTTCTGCAAATAGGAATTGGCTATTGGCAAGACGGTCTTGAGCAAACTCTAAATAAAAGTACATATAATTCATACCTCTCGCAGCGATCATAGAATCGACATGCTCCTGTTTTTGCAAAATACGCACATACTTCCCTTCCATCTTCAAGCACTTCTGGCATCAAGAAAGGCTGGGGTGGGTTCTCAATGTCCTGCGAAAATAACTATCATTCAACTTCTCTTATAATTTCGAAAAGTATAACATATTTAGAATTTTAATTTTGAATGAAAATCTTACCCCAGAGAGGAAATCCAGCAGATGTTCAAATTCCTGCTCCTAAAGGTCAAATTATAATTGTGGTATTTCCATATGCCACAGATGCGGAATCCATTAACTCTTCGCAATTTCAACCGCATTAAAATAGTTAAGGAAAAATACAGGGTACAATACACAAAACGCAACACAAAATAATCAATACAAACATTATATTTCAATAATGAGAAATCGACCAAATGAGAAGGTACTGTAATAAAATAGTAAGATGACCTGCCGGGCGCTACGCTCCTTGTCTTCCTCTTCCTTCTTTTTAGCGGCTTCTTCTTGAGCATTTTTAATTAGCTCCCACTCCTCACGAATTTTCTTCTGTAAAAAAACAACAAATTAGCACGATACTTGAGTCCAATTAATGCCAAAGCCAACTTCGTTACACGTGGGTGAGCAGTACTTTAATTAATGAACTGAGACAAACTGGAATTCATAAATATCAATACTTCAATAATTTAAAAATATGTCCACAGCACAAGCCGAGTTGGTTAACTACTTACTTCATTTGCTAGACGAATAATAATCCGCGTTTGTTCTAACGCCTGCTTCATTCGGAATTCCATTTGTGCCTGTTCCTCTCGTAGAATCCATTCTGCCTCACCAATTAAATCTTTATCCTCTTCAGCTTGAGTTTCTTCGGGGGGCGATGCTTCCGAAGGACAATCTGCAATTTTTTGAAGAGCACGATCTCTACGATTTCTACTCCGTCGCAATTTCTTGACTTGTTTCCTCCATGCACGGGTGTCCTTCCCCATAAAACTTATATGGGCCTTTTGTGAACTATAGTTAATCTTTATATTTGCAGGATTTGTCAATGAGTACGTGTGATGTGGGACGACAATGGATAAAATAGATTAGTAACAGTAAAATCAACATTAGAATTTACCTTGGCAGGGGTGATTGTGAAGAAATTAGAGTTGCGTTTGAAGGAAGTGTATCTCTCCGCGCTCGGAGACAGCACAGGCGGCCCATAAAAAGTATATCAAACAAGGGAATGAATTAACCCCCCTAAAACCGAACACTTGGCCTCGGACCACAATTTTAATTCTATGTTCGTCATCCTCAGCTTACAGTTCACATGCGAAATAATTTGAACTTACAAATTTTTTAATTATTTTAACGTCCTCGATAGGCTAGATATTTATGTCTTAACGACGCCGCGTCGCAAGGATAATGGAAACCCGACTCCAAATTGTAACGCTTAAAAACTGGGATGCTTTGTAGTCACTCATGATTTCACGAAGAAGTGATTTGGAATGTACATTTTTGCATTTTTGGATTTTGCATGAACAGTAAACCAATCAAGTCTAGCCTCTGCAAATTTTGTGTTCGTCAAGCCGTGTCGTCTCGTCTCGATTGAAATAAATTTTAAACTACTTTAAGTTGTAACTCAATTTGGGTTTGAACATTTATTAATAACATAATTAGGATTTGACACGTTTAGCATCTGGTTTGGCATTTACCTCTTTTGACGTTTCACAGCCGCAGCTATGCTGGCGCTTCAGATGAGAGAAAAATGACGAGGCGTAGGCATATGATTGTCGGCAAAGGGAACATGTGAACGGCCTATCCTTGGGATGTTTGTCAATCACATGGCTGCGGGACTCGGCCCTTGTTAAAAATCGCTCGGAGCAATACGAACATTTGAAACGTTTCTCATTGTGGCGAATCTCATGGCGCCGAAGATGCTGTTGAGTGAAATACGCCTTCCCGCATGATTTGCAATTGAATTTGGGGAAATCTGGGGGCGGACTTTCTCCACCTGGGATTTTGCGATGATATCCAAGAACTAATTGGCAGCAACTGCATCGATAGGCTTTGTACTCGCATTCCTTTGGGTTTTCTTGGTGTCGCACGTTGACTGTCGCCCACTCAGATTCTATGGAAAGTAAATAATAAATATAATAAATAGTTTGTAACTCGATTTTGACTTTTTTGTCGCTAATTTGACTTCGGTAGAAAACGAGCCCAAGGAAGGCATTTTGTTAATTAGAATTACCAGGGATTTCCCAAAATGGTTTCACGGATGATGATGGCGTTGACATCTCACCACAGTTTCACAATTTTCGGGTCCGGTGAAATTTAGTTGCGTGCTGCTCAAACTTGTAAGCAGATTTGACTAGAGTTTTTAAAGAAACAAGAAACTCAGCAAACAAGAATGTAAATTTTAGAAGGTCAGGGACGAACTGAATCATTCACGTTTAGGAATGAATAGCCTAATATCATCTGTTTACCTCACGATTTGAATACATTTTAACTTGAGTTGTGTCGTCTGCAAGTTTCTCCGTTGCGTGGCTTGTGTTGTGATATTCTCAAATTGATAATTTTATGATGTGTTTAATTTACATAAACAAAAATCGGATGTGTCTATATACCTTCTTGCATTACATTCTGTGATTGCCGGTAGCAGTGGTCTTTCGTTTGACAGAGATTTCTTCGAAGAAGAAAGGCACGACATGATTTGATTAATTCCTCCTGGCGCACGGAAAGCCAGAAATCTAGATGAAAGGAAGAGGAATGTGGACTTTACATATTTTACAAGGTACTGAAGGTATGTGATTACTTCACTGGAGTTTGATATAGATAAGTTCCATACAATATCCACTCAATGAGGACATTTGTAATATGTGTCTTCCACACGGGATCGGACTCGCATTACATCACCTGAGCATTCTGAAAATGTACAATCTTCTGTATAAAATTGCACCGCACCACATTCCTTTGGCAAAGTACCATCCATCACCCGGTGTTAAGATTTTTAGATTTGCCCAAGTAGCCCCCGTAACCCGCTCATTGTTATGTTTAATTACAAAATGTTTACTACGCCGGAGTGGCATAACCTTAATGTCCCTGCGTCAAGTCAAGTCAATGCATGTAATACGCGAGTGCGGTGTGACTCGTCGGAATGTTGCTAAGACTACACTAACTAAACACTAATTATTACTATTAAAGCCACATATACAAATATTTGAAAAACAAATTTAAGTCACAAATTTGTGTCAGTGGTGAGAGTAGTGGGGTGAAGGGAGACGGCGGTCAGGGATTTGTTGAATTGAGTAGGGTTGACCACGTGTGGGAGAGGAAGGCGTTGGGAGCGGGAGGCCTGGGCGGAGGAAAAAAGGAAGGGCAGACAACATTTTCATTTCATTTCCATCCATCATCAGGAACAGACATCCAGAGCTATCCGTGTCCAGTGTACAGCTATTCTAAAACAGACTTCGGAATGGAGAGGGGTGGAGGTCATGGACACGGAGGAGGCGATAAGCACCCGATCTACGCCCCAGTCAATGGGATGGGGTTGAGGGATTTTAGCAGTTGCCTTGGGTCAAATCATGGGGTCAATAGGGACAGGGAAAGCCGTGAACGGGATCATGGGTCCTGGGGATGGGTTGATGACGGACTTAATCCATCTACCATGGAACTCAATAGTGCGGAAGTGAGGCTACTCGCGGAGGAGAGTTCCAGGCCTCAGTTGGACATTGAATCAGAGAAAAGTCAAGCTAAGCAAAAAGTATGGCTTTCCTTCCAGAATACAGCCACTTCAATTGCTCAAGTGAGTTTTGAACACACATATTATTGTTATTAAGCATTTAAAACTGTGAGAGATAGAAGTATTCACTTTTCTTAAGAATAGCATATATATGAGTTCGTATGGATTTCGTGATTCATTCAAGTGGCTGCTGGCCCTCATTCTTGAAAGCATTAAAAATGAGTATGCGATAAACGAGGCCGCTGTTGGTGGTGGCTAGTCATAGCTTTTGCTTTGGACCAATCAGAAAAAACTAAGCTAATTTTAATGGCATTCTGATTTTAAAGAATGAGTCCAACGTCATTTGACTTTGACGACTTGTTAGTTGAAGGAGAGAAAACACGAGTATGAAATTTTAATTCTGCAAGGTTTTACTTGCAGTGGCGAGATACACTCATTCTTAAAATATTCATGTGCGATTTGGCTTGAAACTCCGATTAACGTAAATTGTAGTTAAACATTTATGACTGCTGGCTGTGCGGAAGTATGTTTTTACAGCAAGGATAAAATTGTGATTATCTTGTCAATTGAGTTCAGAATTCAAGGTTTGATTTGTTTAGCTACATGTACTGGGATTCGTTCATGCTTTCAAAACTTTTGACATCGTTCATTTAAATCCTTGTCTTGAGAAGATGAAAGAAGATTCTATTGGTTTGAGGAATAATATTTGATAATGTAATTATACAGGTGTACGTAGAAAAAGGAGCAACTGGTGCCGAAGCCTTTCGAAATGCTGCCCGTTACTCCACTACACTTTATAAAGGTATAATTTTGTCATAGCATTATTCTGTTTTTCATATTGGCTATTTGATATTAATGTTTTCTCGTCAATTTTAATTTTTTTTGCAGAGACTATAGATAATACGGATAGGCTAGTTGAAATAGGAATGAAAGCTGGTTATGCAAGGAGAACAAAAGAGATCCTGGACTGGGCTGCGAAGAGAAGACGGGTTATTCGGTGGGTTTAATATACATTTAAAAGATTTTCCAAGTGTACTATTTGAGAAATGCTGTTAAAACAAATTCTACTATTAATACACGCTTTTAAACAGCACCCTCCACACCCTTTGGGTTTAGGCTACTCTGCACACAAAATGAACGAACAGAGGACTTGACTAGCAATTTTTACTAGTTTTCACATTGAAGTTTTTACGTACTTAAAATATAAATTTGGAATTTTGTATCCCTTTGTAGCCGAGAAGATTTAATAGCAAAATTAACCGGCATCGCAGACTCCTTGCATGCTCAACAGCGAGCTGGTGACGAGGAATCAGATCTGGATACCTTCAGGTAACTATTTTTTGTCTACTAGACAAATGTATACTTGCATTGTATGCCATCAACGAATATAGAATAGAAAGCATGTATTATTTATTTATTATGTTGACTGGCTCCAACCACAGTTAATCAGGGCATACTGTTGCATTTTTAAACGGGTGCTGACGCGGAGCGGACAAGGTTAATTACCGTATAAATTTTTGGTTATGGTATTTTGATAGAGTTGAAGTTATTCGGAAGCAGGCTATTTGCGCATATATTCCAATTTTCTTATTGATCTTTCTTTATCTTTATTTTTCTTGTTTACAGGGCCGCAGTTAGTCGCTATCCAACCCTGCAAACGTTCGTCACTTCTGAATTTCAACGCAGCGGCAAACGATCCGCATCCCCTGGCTCTCAGGCCGACGTTCACATGGCTTCACCTCAGCCGAAGAGGACAAGGTTCTTCTAATCCTACTTGACCCTAGGAACTCTTCAATTTAAGTAATATGAAATTCTCGCGAACATTTATATCACCTTCTTGTGTCCTCTAATTTCACCTGCGTCAGACTAACAATACCAATACATTGTAGGGAATCTGCGTACGTATTTTATAGAATTCGACATTGTTGGAAATTAGTGAAACCCCCTCGCCTTGACGCTTTATCTAAATTTTTGTCTATAGAAATTTTTTAACAATGTCACCGGAAGCTGCTTTGGAACGCTGATGATTAAATAATTTCCAAGTGCTATTGGCATTGGATATGTACTAAGCCACAAAGAAAACTGATGTAACGTAGGTTGTATAAGCTTTAGCAACCCCAACTAGTATTTCCAAATAGCGATACGCTAACCAGTTAGCAATAACAATAATAGTAACGACGAAACCACATGTACTTATGGGTTACTGCAGTGCGAAATGAAAAGCCAACGTACAATGACGCTTCACGCAGTGGCTTGGTTTTCCGTAACACCATAGTTAGAGTAACTGATGGATAGATTGAAAGTGACGATGATGGGCTTTTCATCTTGAATCCAAATCCAAATAATGAATGAATTACAATACAGGATGTCCAGTATGTAAAGTACCCATTAACATCTTGGGAACTAGAAGAGATGCAGAAAAACCGAATATTACCACGGCTAAGCCCGTGCAAGCCCACAATAATGCAATTATTGTGAAATTTCCAATTTGGGTTTTCTGTTATGTCTTATAGTTCCCGAGATGCTCCATATGCTGGACACCCTGTACAATTAATATTTATAAAGTGCCATGAGATGGTTGCCGAATAGCGAATGATAGTAAAACTTTTAGAATTTGAAAGTAGCAGTAATCTGTAGTTTGCGTAAGCAAGGGAGGGAAAACGTAAAGATGGGACAGGCGTGTTGGTTTAGACACACCCGTATCAAATCATTCGCTAGCTAGAAATTTGATTAAGGAAGGGAGAAAAGAAGGCCTTGCCATTAGATAGGTGTTTTTAATAAATATTCTCGGCTTGGTTGCAAGTTAATCACATGTAATTGAGGTTTGTAAAACACTCTGAATCGCCATAGAACGAATCCTTTAGACTAGTTTAATTTGCTATAGCGTTTCATTGTTTCGGATTAAGTAGTACTTAACAACTTAACGCAAGTTCAAGTTCAAGTTTGGTTTTATTAAAGTGTCAAGCCAGAACATCATTACTGGTGCTCTCCCCCTAAACAGTTGAGTTAGAAGGCGTTCAAAGATCGAAACCTGGCACTTTAGGCCCGGACTTAATACAATTATTATTCAATCAGTCCAGCTGGAGATTATCCTGCTGCAAATGGCCGGTGCTTCTAGCAATATGCACATCAATTTGGTTCAGAATCCCCCTTTCACGCAACCTCAAAATATTGTTTCAGAGTAGTGTAGAGTAGAAGCGGTTATCACTGGCAGTTGTAGTTGAGTTGAGTTCATTCTTGAATCCCTAATTCAGTAATGAAAGTTTAGTTTCACTGACACGCAATTCCTGTGACCACGCGTCATACATTTGGTATTACCCAGCTCCCAGTTAATATTTAATGTGTCTAAAGGTTTAGAATAAGGAGTTAAGAAAAACGGCTTAATCATGAATTGTTGAAGTGTGGGAAAGCTACTCTGGTCTTGCAGAAGTAGCATATGGGCCAGGCGGAAAGTGTATTTATTTTTTAAAAGAAATCCCGTCAATTCTGTTCGGTTAATCTTCTGGTTCGCTTTTTATTTTGTTCAGAAGTTTTTCAGTTTGTTGAATAATTTTTTTGAGGTTTTGACATTACCCAGGATTTCGAAATAAGGGAAAAAAGTGCAGCCACGTGTTGTTCTCATTGACAATACTAATAAATCCAACATATTTAAACAAGGATCTTGTTCTGAGCAGGTATGCTTAATGCAGAATAGAATGTGTTCAATTGTCCCGCTCTTGTTGGCATTTCTGAATTATTTTAATTTGGAGTGCTTAATGATTGTGACAACCAATAATTATCTTGACAATAGAAGTTAGGTGGCTAGGCGCATATGAGCCACAAACAACTCGGGAATCTAAAGGGAAATAAATAGTTTACTGTGTTGCTTTCTGATATGCTACCTCCAATTACTATCCTCATTTGGCTAACATTTACGGAAAACCTTGCCAAGTGCAAGGCGATTGAACTCTATTAACAAAATACTATGCAATTAATGAAGTCTTTGATTACCTTAATGTTGTGTGTGGTGGTTCTTAAACTACTCTTTTCTCCTTGAAGAAAGTTTTTCCAGTTTCTATTATCCACAATCCCTAACAAACACAGGTGTAGCATCAAGTCCTTTTTATTATGTATTGTGAAGTCGAATTTGTATTACAAAATTCGGAGCTACAACGAATTCACCCGTGCTCGTTCAATTTACCGTACCTCCCTATTGAAGAGCGATGTTAATATTCTCACAAAGTTGCGAAAAACTTTTTTCACTAGAGATTTGATGTTGATGTTTGAGTTCTTCGAGAAATTATTTAGAGCTTTTGGAGTTGTCGGGAACTGCAAAACTTAATTATTATTCATTAAGTCATTTAGCACAGTTGAGTTCACAAAATTCACGCAACTTGTAGTTTTACATTGTATTTGTGTTGTACGTACCGAACACTATGTTGTCTTAAATTCAATTCAGACGAACTCGATCCTTTCCCTACAAGATGCTACAAAGTATGTTATTAATTCTGGTCAGAAATGTTACGCTGTAAACTGCCAGCTTTTATGTACATGTATTTAATGCATCTAGGCTTTGGGTCATTTCGTAGAAGCGCTCTTGGTCAATGAATGTGCGTGAAGGGCAACAATAACATTTGGGATTGTTCCTTCAACATTTTAGTGCGAATGTATGTATATTTTTGTAACTACGTTTCTGTGAAATAAATGAACTGTTGAGTTACTGTGATACTTCAACAATGCGAACTATTGTCTTTGACTTGTACTTATTTTGCATAAACTGTTTCATCTGTTCATACTAAAGAGATGTATGAAAATGTTAAATTCGAAAAACAGCAGTCTGAAAACCCGTCCTGTCAGAAATGTTAGTGTGCATTTATGAAATGGCGTAATTATTCACGAACTATTCACAGCTATAATACTTGCGAGCAAAACTAAACTCCCGTTTTCCTACCTTTCTGCTCGAATTCATTTCAAAAATATGCATAATGTTCTCGAAATGTTGAGGTCAATACGCTACGAAATAAATATATCTAAGACCAGTGCTGCTGATATTACGTACATGATTTTATTCTCAAAATCCTAGCTAGGGACACAAGTAAATTGTTTTACATTTTGTTTTCGAAGTGATTTTGCTATCTAGGGGGTCATTATTGTTTCGTAGATCTCTAGAGGTTGTTGTTTTCCAGGGGATTTCGTAGTTTTTCATAGGGCTTTCGTAGATTTCCAGGTTTCTTCATGCGGCGAAGAAGGCTTCGGAGTAGTTAAGAATTTCGTAGGCGTTTGGGTAATTCGGTGTTGAGATCCTGGCGAAGTTCAACGATACAGTGATTTCTTCTTGGCATCCTTCTTAGCTTGTTGCTGCTCCTTCCATGCTGGATCCGCGGAACGCAATGACATCCTAGTAGTCGGCGGCGCTGGCTCGGCATTCTTGTCCTTCTTCTGTCGCGGGGCTTTTGGCTGGACTGTTCTCTTTGGTGGTGGACACGATTCAGACTTGTTTTCACGTTTGTTGCCTCGTTGCTTGGATCGTCCTGCATTATAATATTTTATTCGATTAGTTCATGCGAAGCATTTTAATTATTTAGTATTAATATACTGTATTAAAGTTTGATGACGGTACTCACCTCTTACTGCAATTGTAGGTGGTCCAGCTTTGGATGATTGTTGAGTGTCGAATTCCTCTCTTCGCGGCTCTCCGTCTGAAATGCACAAGATTTAATTAATTTAATTTGAATGGTGTACCCAATTTCACACAATAACTATTTATTGTTAATGTACTGCATTAAAGTGTTGATGACGGTACTCACCTCTTACTGCAATTGTAGGTGGTCCAGCTTTGGATGATTGTTGAGTGTCGAATTCCTCTCTTCGTGGCTCTCCGTCTGAAATGCACAAGATTTAATTAATTTAATTTGAATGGTGTGCCCAATTTCACACAATAACTATAAATCAGTCAGCGATAACTCGTTGAAATCCCTGCCATCTTCCCCACAAATTTATTTTCTAACGCTATGCTAACTGAAGCTTGAAACCCCTCTAACTACATACTCAAGTGTTCTAATTGAATATATAATGTAATTCAAGTTTAAATTAAAATTATACTTACTGATTGACTGGATCCTAGACGGGTTAGAATATGGGGGGTATACTGTAGGCTCCACGTAGTATTCCAACTTGATGTTTGGCTCCGGAATCTCCAAGACAGCTTTCGCGGCTGGAACAGGTTTAGCAGCAGGGGCGACTGGAGCGGATTTTCCGGCAGGAACAGGCATTACTGCATGTACAACAGGAGCTGCTGAAGATCTGGCAACCGGAACAGGTTTAACTGCAGGCATTACTGCATGTACAACAGGAGCTGCTGAAGATCTGGCAACCGGAACAGGTTTAGCTGGAAGCATAACAGGAGGTGCTGACAATACAGGATTTCCGGCAGGAACGGGTTTTGCTGCAGGAATTGTCTTGGAAGCCATCGGTGGTGGTGGATCACGTCGAACTATAGGAACAATTTGTGGAGTGAAAGACACGACGGCAGGAGCTCCGGGAATAAGTGGTGTTGCCGATGCTCTTGCTATCTCCGCTGCATCCATTTTCTTGAGTATCGGGCGAAGCGTAGTTTTTTCAGATCCATCGTCGGTAGTAGTTGACTGCTGATTTGGGGCTCCAGCAGCTGCTGCGGCGTCCATCGAATTCAGGTCAGTTGGATCACCATAATAAGCTCCAAGTTTCAGGGCTCTTCCAACGCAGAAGTCGACATCATTTTTGTTCAGGAAGTCCCGCACAATCTTCAATGTAGTTGCAATCGCCGTATCCTTGGAGTCGAAGATTTCCTTTGAGGTAGCTGGATCGTAGAGCTTGAAGGTCATCCTCACCGGAGTAGAATACTTGATTTGATTCACTGTGCATGAACAATAACAATATAGATAATATTATAATAATAATATAATAACAATATTTATTTTAGTGTCAAAATTTCAAAAATAATTAAATACTTGCAAAACAAATATTGCACTACACTATAATCAAATCACTAGCCCATACCACATGAAAATATAAAATCATGACTGAAAATATATTTTTCAAAAATAATTAAACACTTGCAAAACAAATATTCCGCTACACTAGTCTAATCACTAACCCATAATGCAAAGTCATAAATCAAACAACACAAAAAAAAAATTTTAAACTTAAAAATACTTCCAAAGAAATATTAAAACTGCATTTACTGTTGGATCAAGTAGACACGAAGTATTAAAGTGGAAGTGTAGAGGCGGAGAAGAGCGATGATCACGAAGCGCACACCAGGAGGCAGGAGTACAGGTATCGAAATCAGGAAGAGATAACGGATGCAGATCCCAAGAGGTGTTGCTCGATCGAGGATCAAACGCGGACTGTGAGGAGTGAAGGAAGGGGACGGCCCTCCTCCACTTGCACACACAGCCCAAGCCAAGCACAAACGTTTTCCAAGGTTACACACAGCTCAAGCCAAGCACGGACTTTGTTCAAGGTTACACCTTCTCAGACGTTCTCCTATTGGTTGCCTGCTGTGTTGGGTGTACAGCCTAAAATGTCTCATCAACGTTTACAAAGTCACCGATGAAGAGAAGCAATTAAGCCGCACACATATGACTACGGCTAATTGCAGATAAGACATCAGATAACGCAGGCCAAAGTAAATGCATGAGGAAAGCAATCCGCGCAAATACGTTTGCGGGTAATTGCAGATACAAATGGTGTACAGCAAAGAAATGAAATCAGAGTTTAAACCGTAACAGAGTCGTTTGATTTATTTTTGACTTCCACAAAATACTTATTTTAATGTACAATTTAAAAAACATATATTATTATTATTACATTAGGATTCTGGGCAAGTCGGGAGTAAAGGAATCCAGTAGCGTACCTCGGTGTCATGGGTCAGTAATTCCGGAGTTAGTTCGAAAATTTCCAAAATTGTATTCTTGATCTCCCGTGTCAAACAGGTCTGGTATTTATAGCCATTGTAGCTGAGTGTGGGTGCGAGTTGAATCAGTACAATGAAATATGAGAAAATAACCACTACGATCTTGGAATTAAAATAAAATAGTAAAACTATCATAGGACCTATATTTGTATTCAAATATTTAAATTCGTATAGGACCTACCCCGAGGACGAGACCCTTATTAACCATGAAAAAGTTCCCGGCAGTTAAACCTATATCCGTATAACCAGTGAAACTTACGTACATGCTCATAATCTGAAACCATAATGAGTTAGATTAAACATACGAGATTATATATGTTTAAATTCTTTATAAATCGTCATGGACTTATTAATTACGAAATGCATTTCTCTGCTCTCCGTTGACCCCAGCAAACCTTTGCATCGAATCACCTCCATTCCATCTGATGCCTGTTCAAAAACATTTTGTTATTTCTAATGGGTTTGAACTTGGGTTCTAAAATGCGTTAATTAATTGATCACCTCTTCATACACATGGCTTGCAGCTATAGCTATAATGTACATCATGTACAAAATTTGTATTATATACAACAAAATTGCTATTCCGTCCATACGACGGTACGTGGAGCTGAATTCTTCATTGACAAGGATAGCTGTCAAGTAATACAAAACGAGAGAAAGGCTAACCGTCTGCAAAAATTACAATTGTGTCAGTTTGTGCGAATAGATTATGTACATATGAAAAGATGCAAAAGTTTAAACCTCCGTTCCAAAGAATACCAAGATGTAATCTCCGTACAGCTCATCAGCTCCCAAGACAAGATCCAGCAGAATTACATGCTCTTTGAACAAAGCGTCAAAAATTGCTGGATCCGGAGCAGGGATTTCGACCTTTTTTTTCCGACCATGTATATCTGGGGAACACGCAACATTTGATTAAATTAAATTCGATTTGATAAAAAGTTGTGGCAGTTATGTTTACCAACACGTAATCCTCTGCGACACCGGTGATTCCATTGACTGAACAGACCACTGATGAATCTGCAGTGAGCGTAGTACATAAATGCAAACAGTTTGGCACAGATGATGATGTACCCGAAAAGTGGAATAGCCAGAATCCTGGGGAGCCAAAGATACTCACACGTGTAGATGTGGGGGTAAAACACACGGGTCAAAATGACAACAAATACTGACGGGAGTCCTGATGCAAATGGAATGTACGTCGTCAGACAACAGACTAAAAGAAGACACCATATAAGTGCATGACCTCCGAGCAATGCATAGATTTGCTCTTTAACTTCATAACTTGCGTCAATATTCAATACTTCGACGGCTCTACAAAAATGCCGCATTTGTAAGTGCAATCCTTGTCCACAGCATTTAAATCAAATCGTGAACCAAAAGAATTTTGTACGCTTAATGCTTACCCCGACCAAAGGGTAAAATAATTCGAGGCCAAATCCCTCCGGGCGAAAAAAGTCCATCCAGCGGCTACAGCTTGGATTAATTCCAGAACAATGAGAGCTGCTCCAGCCACATTTCGATGAAAGAGATACAATTCCTCAGCCCGCAATTGCCCTCGCCACTTGACCTCAGTTTCATTGAGTCCGACCCCCGGCACACCCGTGTCCCATTGCTGTGGAATGTTGAGCAAAATACTTCCAACATTCACAAAGGCCAGGAAAAGAATCAAAGTCAATATAACCGTGACGAGTACAAACATTATGGGGCGCCATGAGCACGGTTTTTGAAAGAATCGAAATGCACCCGTGCTTTTAATCCCCAGGAACAAAGGTGACCGCCCAGTCCATTTCCCAAGCCAATGAAGGAATTTAAATGCCTCGATCAGATTGTAAGAATGCTCCTTTGTGATTCGAGGATCTTTGTTTTTGTTGACTGGGCGTTTTTTACCAACTTGGTATAAATGTTGAAGTTTGTGGTACCGGAATTGGATGTGACCAGTCAATATAGATTCTTCACTGGAGCTGGGCTCCCTTTCCGCCAAGATTGCTGGCAAGGGGAACAAATCCATGGCCGTATTACTGTAGTCGCTTCGCTCGGGTGAAAGAAGAAGACGGGAAGTGGATTTGGCTGGGAGTTCATCATGAGGGCCAATTAAGTGGGATTTAGAAGCTAATATTGTTCCGATCGAGGATTTCCGCTTCTTTCGTTTTGTGAAGCTTTTGCGTTTTCTAACTTGAGTATCGTGTGTAGTATGCGTGGAAGCAGTCAAATTGGGTGCGGGTGTGGCTGCTGGGACTTCAATTTGATGCGACTGCGGCTCTGCGAGAATCCAATTGGAGAAATTATTATTGACATACATTGCGAAAGATGAGTGCTTGTTGTCAATTTCGAATTACTTTTTACGTCTCATATCCGCACCCCATGGCAAATTCTAGCTCATGATTAAGTTTACATGATAATCAAAATTATCACAGGGCTCATCCCTGAAATTTAGTTGTTCTGATGATCTGAGCATACCTGTGTGTCTTGCAGAGCTTTTGCGACGATTCCGTTCAGGCATTTCTATGCAAAAGTGGCTAGCTCCTACAATTATTTACAATGAGTATGGAGTATGACTTTGGTGAAGTAAAGATTTACATGTGTGATTGCGCAAGAGGAAAACGTATTATTCCAAACAAATTTGTAATTGTTGCCAGAGCTATTAGATAATAAATTAGTTCATTATAATAAAATAACTTTGACAATACAGTACTCAACTTCGTGGTTTACTCACTCTTTATTGCAATACTGGCGATAAGTAAGCTTTGACACAAATGAAAAGGCCACCTTAAATCCACAGCTGGTGAATTTGCAATAACTTCAGAAAAGTGAAAGTTAAATGGTTATAGAGCTTTGGCATGCACACAGTAGTGCTGAGCAATCCGAATTCGATGTAGAAAATCATTAGAAAATGACGAAACAACCAAACAACATCTAAATTTCTACAAGCATATATCATTCTCAAAATTTTATTCACACACTTTCTGAAATTTTACTGCATTTCCTTCACAGAAGAACATACGGTCGCACTTTGTACTTATCAGTGATACATTTGTGTTTACATCTGTGCTTATATGCTTATGCTATGGTTCAAAATAAGAATCTTGAATAAACAACACAAATTGTTGAAAATGCTCTGCAAGTACAAGAAACAAACAAACCTCAAACAAAATGTTCAAGTGGCCATTAAATTACTTCAAGAGGTTGGAAGTATGCAAAATGCATGAATTTCTAAGAGTCAGAAGCATAGGAAACAAATAAAACAAGGAACAAGAAATCCGTGTCCATGTAAGTGCTTAGATGTTACTTGTTCTGTTAAATTTGCTAAATTGTAACTCCACATCCTACATGTTCTATTCGTAACCTTTATAAATGAAAGTAATAAATAATCTTTTTCCCTGGGCTTTTTTGAGATTGCTGTGCTGCTGACCTCTGCACCATTCAAACCAGGCAAGCAAAAAAAACATCACCATCATCACTACAAATTCATAATTCAGAAACAAGAATGAAACAAACGCACTAGTAGCATCAAACTAAACAAATCAACTTAGTAGCTTGTTTAAGTGCGCATGCCGTGTATGTGAATTAAGGAGATGGAATTTGTGAATGTTTTGAATTTTAAGATGCGGAGGCCTGGTCCTCGGTTTATTAACGGGTTGTCGTCGTGCTCAAAGTCAAAATGTTGAATTTGCAATAATGAAATAAATGTAGCTGTCAGCAATCAACTTACACAGCAATAAACCGCACTATATGGTTTTATTAATCGGAAGTTGATTAGCCGGCCAGCCGCTTTAGCACAGCACCAGCCAGGATGTGGGAATGTAACCTGATAATTTCCATTCCATTCAACGCACTTGGTCATTATTGTGGTCAGCCGGCGATTATCAAATAAATGCTTGCTTGAGACTTGTATCCAACCAGTCTAGAGCAGCCGAACTTAAGAATTATTAGTTTTGAGTCGCAAAGTGCGATATATTGTTCATAGGCATTTGAAAGGGAACCGTGCCTTTCAAAAGCAGCACAATGTTGAAACCATTTGTATCAGCGAAGTATATACTGCCTTTGATAATCATACTCATTGCCTACTTTGGCAGGGTAATTAACCACTGTACTAATTTTATAATTAAACATTCGAATTTATGTTGAACGTAACGCGAGTAATTTTTACCCGAATAGTGCGAGGCAGCAAAACAAAAGCGAATGATAATAGGATTCTCAGGTGAGGTTCATCAAAAAAGTTGATACGGGTTCAATAACTGAGGGTTGTAATTCTGGGGGTGTTTAGGATCTGGAAATATTGGAGCCGTGAATGGAAATATTAAACAGAATGGGGAATTGCCATCAAACGCTGAGATTAACGCTGCCATTCAACAAGCAAAAATGAGACTTGCGCTTCATCAGGAGAAAAAGGGGAATTCAAAAGGAACTGGAGTTCAACTCGTAAGATATACCAATCCAAACTAGTAAATGTTGAGTGAGGAGTTCATTGTATAACCATAACTTTCAGCAATTTGATTAATTCAAAATAGTTTGCTATCAAAAAATTACATTTTAGCTTATTTTACGTATAAATATTTGTTTACCAGGCGGCTGGAAAGGTGAGCCTTCGACGCTAAACGCTTCTGCCCAATTGGCGTTCCTGCATATCTAACATTTAGCAAGGAAGAGCAACATAACAATGGAAGCAAATGTGGGCCATTACAAATACCGTATTATATTCTTATATTACTTACTCACAATACTTACATTAACTTGCTATCCAATTTCATTTGTAAAATTATTCAAACTGATAAAATCAAATACAAAACCCCTTCAACTGTAGAAGTGAAATCATGTGCCAAATTAATATTAACATTTTAGCAAAAACTAAATGTCCAGTTTACTTTCGAAGTCTCAAAATCAATTTTTTTGACGCAACATTAATGCGTAAGATAATGCCGGATCCATAATAATTAAAATTTGATATTTTTATTGAGATGATAAAAATATAAACGCGTGCTCTGAATTTTACACGACGCGACGGTGACGATGACGAAAAGAATCTTTGTTGAAGCTGCTCTTCTGGGTGACTGGTAATATGCAGCCACGTCATTTCACCTGACTTGACAATTGTTTTCCATCATCCAACATAGCATACTCTTCCCATGTGCAATATATACTCAGTCCATTCTCAAGTTCAACAATGATCATAAAGCGGGTACCTTCCCATTGAACATTGCCAACCTCAGAAGTAAACGCTCAGGTCAACATTTGACCTCAAAATAAATTCTCAGCACAGCCTGAAAAACAATTCCACGTGTTGCTTTCTTGCCATGCTTCTCTTCTATTTTAGCAAAATCAATCGCCTAACTGAGAGGTTAAAGGTCAGGGTGTGAATGACATTGTAGGTCTTCTTTCTTCAAGGCAAATTGTAATTTTAAGTTAAACAGAGCAAACCTTAAAGATATTTCACTTTTTAATTAATTTATTAACTAATATACCTAGTTTGAAAGCACCGTGTGTATGGAAATGGTCAAAATAAATTAAATTTGATCTCTCTCGTAATCTCGCCTTGTTTATTGTTTATTGAGAAATTAGGTTACATTAACATCATGAGCAAAATTTCTCGTTTAATGTTTGCGAGCCAAGATTTGGAATGTGAAGGTCACATCAGGGGATTTCTTCATGTTCATCATGTAGGCCACGACACCGTGGGGAATCTTCCACTCAAAATAGTAAGAAAAGCGAGTCGTATACTTGACCCATCTGTATCGTATGTTTCCGTATCTCACTGTAAGAATAATGGGTTTCTCATTGGACTTCCGGATTTCACCTGACGATCGTTTTCCTACTTCCAGTATGTCCTCCCCATGTACAATGCCCAGCTCAACCTCAAAATTCCCTACCAATGGTGCATTGTCCTTGTAATAATTTGCGTAGATCACCAAATCTTGGCCGCGTCCCTCCTTCTTTATGCCAAATACCCTGTAAAATAGATAAATTAAATCGCAATATGAAATTCTATTGGAGGAATGAGCAAATTTAATATTTATATATCTTAATAACCAGTTTCCATTGAAGCAGGTGCAGTTGAAATTGACTTTTCTCTCATCCTCTAATGGATCTTGCAAATGTTGCATTCCACCAATGTACGTTAATAGCTCTGAGTACTCCCAGACATACACGAACATGCCATCGTAGCTCGTATTTCCCTATGCAAGCAAAGTTCTGCATTACATTTAGGCTTTCACAAAATGTATTTCAATCATTCAAACTAAGCAAAGTGCATTACCAGCTTGAAGAGCATGAAGTCAATTGTCACTGGGCCAAGTGTCCAGCGCACTGGGTAAGATGCACCATCAGCAGTGCATTTCCCTCTCGTTTGCTCCAACTCATTGACTGCAACTAATATCATGTTTCCAATAGGCACTCACTTAAAAAATTGCTCAACCTTCACTTGTATTAGAATTTATTGATAGTTTTACCTTCGTCTTCGGTATAAATGTACGCCGTGAGACCAGTGAAGATCACATAGATTTGTGATCGTTTGGCTTCTCCAAAACTTGATTTATCTAGGCAAAATCGCATTTTAAACCACTATTTTTGATGTTGAAATGCGATGATTTAGAAAGATTATCACGGAAGACGGAAATGAAGTGAGGGTTTTGGATGTTGGCATGCGGGTTATAACTATAAAATCGGATTGAATTGCAATGGAAAAGTACCAAAATGGGCGGTGTCATATGTCACACGATCTGAATTTTACATTCTGATTGGACCTTTTGGATCGTAAGAGTAAAATGAGATCATCAGCTAATATAGACGATCCCAGGAATCCTGGTACGGACGGTACGGCACTGGTATCACAAAACCCGAATGTTGGCTATCGTTGGCAGCTAGGGACCAGACAGCTGCTTCATGTCGGATTCCGAGCAAAATTTAATGCGTACAATGGAGTCCTATTACCATTTAATATTAATAAGACTAATAACTAATTATTGTTCAATTTTAATTATAGGTAAGCGTGAAAATTGAAGGATGTGGCTTGTTTTGTGTGTGAATTTAACCCAAAAAAGGCTAACACAAATTAAAGAGCAAACCGTTTACAGTTAATAAATTACTATATCATTGACTAAAACCACAATAATTATTGATATTTAATGCTATGGACAACCTTAAATGCACGATTTGTACAGCAAGTTTCCCACTGTAAGACTGCATACTGGCAAAAATAAATAACATTCAGCAGCACTGCTATCACATTTGGGAAATGCAATTAGGAAAATCTGACAAGCACTTGCATTGTGCAAGGAACGACCGTCCAATGCATGAGCATTGCAGGCCGGTAGCAAAAAATATATGCGGAGAATAAAATTACAAAATTACGCCGCTTTCCACTAGCAGTGTTGGGTTTGGCATATTGCTCAAATGCACAAAATCTAACCGTGGCGTTAATTTGTTTGTATGAACCTAGAGAAGGTCCGATATTTGGGCACCCAGCCGCCAGCCACAGTCATCATTAAATCATTCGCCTCAGTAAACCCAACCCAGGCAATACCCCGCAAAAGTTGGCCAAATGTATTTTTCAGTTAAAGCAGAAATAGAAAGCTCAGTGGTTTAAATTTGGGGGATTTCTGCGGTCATTCTTCTCAATTTGTTTAAGTTGTCTATAGTATTGCTTGAGGGCCGCTTCAGATCCAGATCTAAGTGCTTCTAAAGTCACTACTATAAAACAAAATATATTGATGAATATGATAAAAAACTTGATGAAAGTAGTGCAAAACAGCATAAGTTGAACTAAACGGAATACTCACGGGCCAGTTTTTTATTGTGCGAATCTGTATAGAATCTATATAGCAAATCTGGACCCCATAAATTCTAGCGAACAATTTCTACGGATATATTAATATGTATGTTTAAGTTTGGATTTCTCAAACGCAGTCAATCGGCATACAATACTGCCTAATATGCTTAAATTGCGCAGAGGGGAGTTGTTCAATCACTCAGAGATGACAAATACTATTAAAAATCCAAAGCGAATCGAAATGGTGAACCAGATAAAAGAAGCGGGTGGGTACTATGACACAATCATTTGTTAATGAAGGCATTAATTTTATTAATAAAACTGTTTGTAAAGCACAATTCGATAAGCAAGACAATGGATGTTACTGTACAAAAAAGTATTACATTTAGCAACAGTATTTACCGAGGTAGTGAATTTATTAAGTTAATTCACTCCTGAACATAATTAAACCAACACATGCTTGACAGACTCAAAACGTGACCTTTCGGGGGAAAAGCAATAAGCCCTCGTAATAACAAACCGAATAAAATACACTAACATTAATCACTCCTTAAACCCTGATTTCACTTTTAGTGTGAATAGTTTCCAGGCGCCGGGATTTTACTAGGTCCAAAGGCTCTTGCCGCAGTCACTGAAATCAAAAAAAGCATACATTCAATGTGACTGCCGAGCACATCAAGGTTACCAATCACATTAAAAGAATTTCCCCTGAAATACTTATACATTACCTTTCTTGCTGAAGATCCAGAATGTGTTTGGGAGAAAGTGTAAAATTTGTGGAGTGATGCACTTCTAATCTTGTTAATCCGGGGAACCAGTTAGGGATTTTTTCCAGGAATGAATGAATCAACTCTTGCCCAACTGGGAAAAAATGCAAACACAGGGCTCTAAGATTTGGATGACAAATCTGCTGTTCGTAAACTCTTCGTGGAAAGAACCACCAACATTCTAATTTCCTTAGATTTGGCAAGCTTCTCACTACATCAAGTCTGGACACAATACGCTTACAAGAGTCACGATCGGGAACAGAAAATTTAAATGATTCCAAACGTTGCATTTCTGGAAAGTTCTCCAGAAGTTCATATCTGACATTGTAACATTCCAGTTGTCTCAGAGAATGCCGATGAGAGGAGAAGAACTGGGAGAACACTTGGACGGAAACATCTTTTTTCAAATGTATAATCAGATCTTCAAGATTAGACCCTTCAACACCTACTGTCAATGCAGATAAATCCAAGTCCCTCATCGGAAACATGGTTGACAAAATTCGCAAAGCTCGGAAATGTGATGACTTGAAAATGTTTCTGAAGGAGCTGGTTGCCCTCACTTCATTACGGCCGACCACACCGTTGTAAGCCTCATTCTCCAGAGTAAACATTTTCAAACTATGTCCGCCTTCCAGGAATCTTTCCAAAAATTGCAGTAAGGTGTATTCTGGAATAAATGCTGCTGCCATTAATTTCAAGTGCTGCAGGTTTGCCAGAAATGTTAGAGGCGTGTGGAATAATATTTTAGCCGGCGGGATCAATGCAATCACAAGGTCTTCAAGAAATTTCAAATGAATATTGCATTCTTCGAACAGAAACAATAGGTGAGACCAACTAAGAGTTTTTTCGAGTGTTAGCGATTTGATCCTTGGGCCAAACTCATTGAAGAACTTCCGATGTGCATCTAAATCTTCTGACCCTTTGAGTTCCGTCTTGATGCCAAAACCAAATTTCGTAATTCTTCTAAAGAATGAATCCGGTTTCTTAGCCAATTGAAGAAATTTGGCCATCCTTGCGCCATTCGCGTTAAAGTTAAATTGGAATGAGCTAGCAAAGTGATGATCGACGGTAGCGCACCATCTTTTCGACACAAGTCGATCTCGTGATAAATCATTCGGACTCAGATACTTAAGTATTTGGCATAGGATCTGAAAATTTTGAAAAGATCGTTACCATTAGAACATAGCTTAGCTTACTATGTATCGTATTGGTTACCTCTGTTGGCAGTTCAATTGGTTCAGTCATCGTAATCAAGATCAATTGTGGTAGAGAAGCAAGGGTTTCTGTGAATTTAAAAAAGTTTAATACATTAATTGTCAATCAATTGAACAGTTATTTTAGGCAGAAATTGTGCATTTTAAATAGCAGTTTATTGTGAAATCGTGCATACCAGTGAATAGAAATTTGACTGTTCAAAATCCAAATCAAATTGATTGGTAACTATTACTCCAGAATAGTTAGAAGTTAAAATAGACCTGGCGAGGCGAGGGACGCGATGGAAATGAATTGTAATTTCCCAGTCGCTTTTCGTTTATCCTCGCCGTATCTACCCCCGACTGGGTCCCCGCGTCAGCGATAGAGGTCGCCCTATGACTCTGCCTCAAATATCGCAAGCAGATTTTGTAAGGGTTGCCTACATTTTTTATCCTAATTTAATATAAATTTGTGCGGTGGTCTGGTCTGGATGCGTAAGTGATGTTGTTGCCGTTGTTGTATTTTTTATGCATGTGTAATAAACTAGTCAAAATAATACAATCAACTACTACATTATGCAGGTGTAATTATTACACGCATTCTTTTTGAGTTGCCACGTGCAATTTCAATCGGTCATTCTTTCAGTTAGGACAACCCTGGAATTCGCAAACAGAAATACCTATTCCAGGACTTTAGAATATCCAACAAGAGGGTTTTCTGCGAGTTTATAAGAGTGAACAACCTGCAACAAGCTATCGAAATTGTTTGTTCTGAACTTCGAAAGTATAATTTTTAGAGATCGGAATTTACTGTTATCCTGTATTACTGCATCCAATCCCAACTAAGGCATCTATTTGTGGTTGCGTGGTGCAGATGTTTTAACATCTTTTTCAGTTGTCGAATTGCACGCACATCATATATTGTTACTCGTGTCGAAACAAATGTGGGTTATTAAATTCCGTTGGAGCGCGAGCGTAGTAGGCAGGCAGTCAAGCGCAAATTAATATTATTCACAATTTAGTAAAAGCCATGTGCCCAGTTTATTTCTTTTAAATTTCATAAATCAAAACTTTTCGCGTAATACAACGCCATATCCAGAATAATCCAAATGTTATATTTGATGGCGATAAAACTATATAAATGCTATCTGGATTTTACACGGAAGTCCGACAAGAGGGATACTTTATGCCTGACCATAGACCGCATTTTGCACGGTGACTTCATGATTTGGTACTGCTTTTCGCGGTGCTGGTGCAAAACCGTGTTCCTCTTCTGCTTTCTATAATCCCAAATTGTAAACAGAAGTGTATCACAAATACTCTGAACAAAAGTCACAAATTATTGTTCTGAACTTACCCGAATGGCTCTTGTTGTTTGGAAATATATAAAATACACCGGTATAGCGAGCATGGAGGAGAGCGCGAGAATCCAGCCAAATACTTGAGCTCCAAAAGGGTAGACGTATTTCTAAAAAATTCATTTCAAAGATTTTTCTGCCTGCGTGCACACATTGAATTCCCGGCTTCGGTTTAAACTTGTATTCCATACAAATGGATTCATTACCTTGTTGTAAGTGAGTGGCTCGTAGTTGACAAAATAACTCAACAGGATAGTCTGTAATTTAAAAAAAGTTATCCATGTCAAAACATTGTCAAATGGGCGTGGGCTCAATTTACTCATACCAACAATGATTAAATAATTATTTCAAATATAATTAAGTGGTCTACCATAGTCAAAAGCGGCGTCAGGTAACACCAGCAAATCGGTAGCCAATAGCGAAGGAAAACCGGGAGTTCGTGTCCGAGCATAATCCGAATATTAACCATCCATTTCCCAATCCCAGGTTCAACCCAGGACACAGCAATGCATTGGAAGAAGCAAACCCACAGCAAGCACATCCCACTGGCTGAGAAGTAGTCAAAAAGTTGAAACATGTACATTCCGCCCTGCAAAATAAGCCGAATTACAAATTATGTAACTCGTAGTCTGAACTGTACTTTTCCAGCTCCCACTGTGTCCCTTACATTTGTAATCATGGAGAGTCCAATGATGTAGGAAATAATGGAAGCGATCCCAACAAATATCTGACGCCTGTACCCGACTCTGAGATACCCGGGTACCACATCCACGACGGCCGTCACAAATCCTTCCACTCCAACAAATTGAGAGCCCAGACCCAGCATTATAATCATGAGGAAAAAACAAATAGAAAAGCTGCACTGGGCCCAGGATCCACCCATCTACATTTGATATGATAATTTTCTGAACTAGGACTCGGAATTCCATTAATGCTAGCCTGGGTTGTAATTGTAACCTGAGTAATTGCTTTTGGATAAGCAATGAATGCGAGGCCGGGACCTTTCTCTGCAACAGCACTGATCGGGATCCCTTGATCCTTGGCCATGAACCCCAGAACGGAAAAAATGACGAATCCAGCGTAGAAGGACGTCCCGCTATTGAAGCAGGCGATGATTGTGCAGTCCTTTACGAAATTGTGATTGAATTCGTTGTAGGAGCCCAAAGCTTTAGATTGCCACCAAAATATAAAGTTATGGATTTGAATCAAACTCGGATGCAAATTTGATTGGACGCAGGCTAAAATTTGAAGTTTTGCAAGTCGAGGAGAAAAAAGAAAGTGCCCAGGAGCTGGGCACTAAATTCATGCATGCATTGGCTGAAATCGAATTTATAGGCATAAAGTGGCCAGAATTGGTGATTGCGGCTATTCAATGCTTTAAATCATTGATACAAGCGACATCGATAGCTCTATTTGCACAGGGCACCTGGTTTTGGTGTGGTTATAGATAGTAAGTCGTTTGCATAGTAAATAGGTAGAAAGGCAACAAATTTGAATACAGAGGCGGGGGCAGAAGATGAATAGAAAAACAGAAGAATCGTGAGAAACGCTAACTAGAAATGCCTTGCAGAAAGTCAAACAAGATTGGCAACTCCAGCAAATAAATAGAAAAGCTGGAAAGGTCACAATAATTATATTACCTGTCATAGTCCCCAGAGCAATGGCGTAACTGTATGGAATCAGAAATTATGAACACGGTTAGTTTCTTGTTGCTTGATTACAGATATTTATACTATACTATATATCTAATCATCCGGCCTGTCCTGTACAAGAAAATAAGAAAAGCCATAGCTTATTGCATATATTTTATAAATTGATAATTCAAAAATGGTCACGAACGAAAATGGCTTCGATAAAAGCATGTACAAGAACCCTAAACTCAAATTGCCACATTCTCAGAAATCCCGTAGAGATCTTGAAAACGCACGGCATAAGCCCACCTGAAAAATATCTGCGTTCCGGCGTCGATCCAGACCTGAAACATTGGACGTTAGTTAATTCTTCAGCATATAACCAAATTCACACAAACAATGCTCGGTCACTTTGCTCAAACTTACTTGTCCACTCCAAATCATTGAAAAGTCCGGTGAAAGGTAGTATTTTATTCCATCCTGTGCAGTAAAGTTGAATAACTCATCAGATTTGCGAAAATTAATTAACTACCTATCATAATGTTTGCCATTTAGTCGTACCATAGCGCCATCCAACGTTAGTCCACGCACAAGGAGAATTGTCATCATGATGTATGGAAATGTAGCTATTTCATGAAATCATTAGGAGTTGTATTTAATTTAAACACCTACTTAAACTTTACAAAACAAGACACTAATTTCGTGCTTTAATCTATACTATTGATAGAAAAGACACAGAATTCATTGATTAATCTATATTAATGATTATTAATGATTATACTATTGATTAATCTTTTCGGAGCATAGTATAGATCTTAAGTTCCTAGTGAAATAGAATTGTTGCTAAGATAAATCAAATTACCAGTGAAGTACACAACTTTTCCACTGGTTTTGATTCCCTTGAATATGCAAATATAGCACATGATCCATGCTAAAAGAAGGGTTCCGGCCAATTCCCAGCGAATGGATCCAACATCATCAATCCCAGTGCTAATTCCGAGAACACGGTTTCTGCATGGAGAAAAAATAAACATTTAACTTTTTAAGCCACGTGTATGATTAGATAGGCTAGACCAAATGCTTATATGGCTTACTCCCAGTACTCTACAACAGCATCTTTCCCAATTGCGCGAACTGATTCATTTGCAAATTTAGCCATAGATGGATCAAAGCAATTCTCCGTGTTCCAGGAATGGCCACAGGAACCCCAAGGCAATTCTCCAGTCATGGACGCAAATAAATAGTGAATCTGCATGGGTAAACCGTCAATCAACTACAAATTCTTGTCGTATAAGACGTGTAAAGCAAATGCAGATACTTACGGCCCAGGAAATGATGACTATGTAGTAGCAATTAAGCAGGAATGCAATAATACAGGACGCATATCCAATTCCTACACAGAATAATTGAAAAAAAACCCATTTTAGTTTTCAATTTGCGCTTGCTTGGTTGTAATGTTTTGAACTGACCTTTAAAAATTTTGCAAACTTTCCACACCGTAATCCCCCCTTATAATTTTAATGTAATAAAAGTCGTTATTAATTTTTTGCAACAAATAATTCAAATTGAACAATGACTAGAACTCACCCTGGCTCGTGAATTGACCTGAAAATATGATAATTTTGAAGTTTAAGGTTATAGGTCTTTGTCAAATGCTCTGTAATTTTAAATTGTATACCCAACGCAACCTCCAAGAAGAAAACAGGGATCCCGCCACAAACTAGACAAATCACGTATGGCACAAGAAATGCACCTGCAAACCAGTAATGTAATTGAATTTTAACTCTGCCTTCTGTACCCATTATAATCAAGATATATAAATACTTACCACCCCCATTTTTGTAGCATAAGTACGGGAATCGCCAAACATTTCCTGCGACCAGAAACATAAATGAATTGAAATGCAACATATAACACAAAACTGTCAGTGCAACTTTCTAGAAAGACTTGTACTGTAACACAGTATATGAAGCGAAATTGCGAAATGCAGCCGGCTATGTTGTACTTATGAATATTCTGAATCTGCAACGATGTCTGCAATACAAAATCATCAGAAGAAAACTATTCAATTGGTCAGTGAGCCAGTTCAAGCCACATGCGTAAGGTTTTGTTTATTTGATAATTAACTACTACAATAAAAGCTAGCATATTTCTCTGATTTAACACAAGTAACAAGCATGGTCAGAACGAATCCAATCGTGATTTCCGATAGAAAAACACACTTACTAATTACATTTCATCTTTTCAAAACCTAATCAAAATTCAACTGGTTATGGATAGAATACTGCAAATAATCCAATGGGAAAGCACGCAGGTTGTAATTTCTATCTCGGGCAGGATTGGATTGGGTTTTGTTGGTGAGCATATAGTGAGTCAATCTCTTGAAATGGGAGAAAGTGTATTACGGAAATTTGGACGGTTTTATGGCAGGACACACAGAGATTTGTTAGATTTAAACTAGTGCTACTATTAAGAACAACATTATCCTTCCTTCCTACAGTGTATCCGAAGTGCATCTTATGTCAAGACCATTTCGGGGGTATTGTGCGATTTGATATTAGTTACGTGCCGAGGAAAGCCATACTTCAACTACTACCAAAACCAAAATTCAGTTCCTCTATTTTCAGACCGTTTCCATGTAATGATTTAAGGGTCATTTTGATGGCGGTGGCAGCTCCCAGCCCCAAGATTTGAAGAAAATGTGTATTTGAACATTACAGACATAAAATCTTGGGTATCAAATCGCCATAATGCATAGAAAAAATGAAACAATGTTCTAAATGCTTAAAATTACATTTTTGTACAGTAGACATGCAATGATTGAACCAAAACACCAAAAAAATCCTTCCGAATCAGGCATATAAGTAAACTACATGTCAAACGTCTCATTCAATCTACTCGAGCCATTTGTAATTTGTAACATGTTAGAGGACGCCATATGTTCGTTTACACCCCGTACTAATTGAATATAGTAACGTGAACACAAAATGCCTCACCCAATCCAATGCAGAAGGCCATTGATGACAAAATGAATTCCAATTTGTTTCCCCATTTCTCGCGTTCATGGTATTTTTGGGATTTCTGTTCAGGTGGAACTGTGTTGTCCGGCATTTTTCCAATGAACACTTAATACTCTTTGATTTTGAAAATTTGGGTACGTAGTTCGGCTACGTACTCCTGGGGCAGGGCACAACGAGAGAGAAGTGGATGTCCAGTCAGCGGACGGGTTGTAGAAACGGCGCAGATGACTGGAAATCTAGAGAAGAGGATGAAGTCTTGATTGAATTTGTGTCACTCGTCTCATTTGCATCTCATCCCATCCAGTGTATCCCCAATGGACCACAACCATTCAATTCTCTACAAAATTAATTCCCAGACAAGGACAATACAATTGAGCATATTTAAATATCCACTGACTCAGTAAATCCCGGTCAACTGGGAATGCAAATGGATGGCTTTTCAAGAATGGAAATTTCTCAAGTCATATGCCCAGTCCCAGCCCTCGTTTCGCCAAAAGGAATATGCACTTGAGAAGTGTCTAATTCCGTTCTACATTTTGCCTTTGAATTTTAGTGGAAATCGGTGTGCATTGCACTACGTAACAAATTAAATTTCTTTTGGAAATCAGTCACTTTTTACTTACTTTTATAACTTAAAGAAAGCAATATTTTCAAAAACCAAAATAATTGTTTTGTAAAGTCTGTTGGTCTCAGTGGTTCACTGTAAGGGCACTTAAACTATTTTGAAGTCGGTTTCCAATTAGCCACTGGTGACTACGTCATGGAGTAGGGGCTACGGATCCAGTACAGATCAAGTTCTACAAAATACACACACACTCTGTAGATCGTACAGAAGAGGGAGAGGGAATATGGTATTATACTTTAGGAACTACCAGGCATGAACTTCCTGGTATTTCTACACAATGTAATGTGATGATATCAAGTAGGAAGCAAGGGGCATTTCTTGGGATTTATTCATATGTAATGAAATTAAATGGGGAGCACAAATATTTCTTGGCATTTGATATACAGGTGACTGACTAGACACTACTTACGAGGGAACTACTTGAGGTGCAACACACGGAATCGCCTGAAACTTTCACAGTCGATCACACTTGTGTAGAAACTATGTTTGCTAAAGGGTT
>JAAXYW010000641.1:0-32338 GCA_036851895.1 Orthonychiurus folsomi | reverse complement strand
CGGACAAAATTTTTCTCAATTTTGCTCGCAAAAAATATTTTCGCATTTTGTTTTGCACGCGCAAAATAAATTGAAGTGAATACTTAGCTTTATCTAAATTTTTATATATTCCATTCAAATTGCGAAAAGCCGAGGGCCTTAAAAAACAATATAACAACTTGGGAACTACAGTTACATAATAACCTAAAATTGAAATTTTCTACTTGGCATTTAATTAAAAAATGTATTTGTAAAATGAAATTAAAGTAATTTCAGCTTCACATTTGTGCACACCTGAAATTAAAATGTTTGAAAGATCCAGTCTAACCCGTAAACTTTCCTAACCAACCCGTAAAACTAAGATCCTGTACTTGATTATATGTAAGTATATCCGCAAAGAGGATGTTGTAAGAAACTCAAATTTTATGTTAATTTCAATTTCCATGTACACAGGCTGATGGACGACGGGACACGACGTGCCCAGTAAAATGAAAGTAGGGAACCCATTTGAAATTAACGACTCAAAATTACTTTCATCTTACACACGTCTTAGCATTTACGACACCTGGACTAATCCACGGCGTTGTACAAATAAACGATTTGCGCCTAAAGCCCTTGAGCCCGCCAACACCTGTGTTTAGTCAGAGTCACAAGGGCCTGGATTCCAATGGAAAAGCAACGCAGAAGGAAAAGAATTCCGCAATATTTTTTACCCGGGTTCATATAGTGTAAGCTTCATAGAATCCCACGCACATGAGTGCTCAAAAATTTCGTTGAAAATTGCAAGTGTCCCATGTTTCACTCATCCAGTGCGAATTTATGCGTTATTTTCGTTGCTAAAAACTTGGCAAAACATTTATGAACTTGGAAGCACGTGTTCTTTAGAATAATATTTACTCGTACGCAGGTTTGAAAGATGTACAGGGCTACCGTCGCCGTGGCCATCGTAAAAACTAAAGGATTGGCGGAACATTTCTTGCGTAATTTGCAAAAAAACTTTTGCAAATTAAAATGGTAGGAACAAGGAATTCTGCACTAAAATAATTTCTGTCGTGATAAAAGTTTGTACTAACTTGGCCTTCATTTTGCTATCCAAGCTTTGCTAAAAATAGCAAATGCCCACTTGACTCAACTAAACGTAACACCAGCGCAAAATATTTTGACGAACACAGAGAGAATGTAAACCATTTAAAAATTGCAATGGTTGACATTCCTTAAACTGCAAAGCTAGAGCATAAGACAATAATGGTTTAATTGAGACAAATTTGAAAGAATTCTGTGCGGCAGACACAAACAATTTAGGCAAGTGGAGACAAGGTTCTTGCCATGGTCGTAAATTATGAAAAATGATCTCTAATTCGGCTTGCAGAACACAGCATGGAGACCAAATCTGTCGCACATTGTCATTCTTGTCATGTCAAAATCCTCGTGTCTTGTCCTTGTCATCCAACCTATACTGTGTGATGAAGATTTGGAGTTGACAAGAGGATATAAATCAGCCATTTAACCAACTTAGACGCCTGATGTCATTTAAAATTATTAAATAAGGTTGTCGGTTGGATAGGAGGTGGTGTCTGTTTTGCTCATTTTTGTTTTTTCACAACATAAGTTCGTATGGACTTTCACATAAACATTGTGAATAAACATGAATACATAAACCTAACCTGTTTCGTACATTTGATCAATCTTAAATTTATTACTCATATATTATTGCAAAAAAAACAATGCTTTACATGAAAATACTGCAAGTGGATCATGTCTGTTTGTCTAAGGAAGTCTTAAAGAATACGTATCATTGTTTTGCCTACAACGTAGCATTATCTCAAAGAAATGTATTGGCACTGGGAGTGAAGAAATGCAAAAGGATTCATTCAAACTCCAGAAATTCAAAAGGATAAATAGGAGAGATTGGACTTGACTGACTTGAATCCCCTTGTTAAAGTGTCAAATGTCAGTCTTATCATTCGAGAGCATGCAGTGGAGTGGTTTTGCCGCTCTCCCGTTTGTTTGTGGCATTGCATTAATATTGTAGAGAGTGAAACAAAGTTCTGCTAGTGCACATTCAATGCGCTGTGCTGTAACAATGCATTTATTGTGATGGACGGATCCGCCATTTCCAAATAATATTTATAATGAAAAAATGGTCAATATGTTACAAGTTCTGTTCGGGTATTTTACTCGCCTGATGTTTTTTGTAGACGCCACACAAAAGAAAAACTAAATATGCAAGTAGAATGCTATACTTCTAAAGTTTTGCTCTTCCGCTTTTTTTCAACACAATACATTAAACTAAGCCTAAATCTCTCCAGCTTAGCTTTAATGAAAAATATCATAATAGGATCAAAATTAACTTTTAACCTAAATCAGCAACATCTAGTCCTCACAATAAACTGTTGATCCAAGCCAATCCTCAAAAAATAAATTCCTCGAGTGATTAAAATATTAAGTAGTAATTAATTCCCATTCAAAGGGGTCAAGCCTCAAGTCGTCAAGTCTCGTCAAGCACATGCCGCTAACACTAGCTGCCAGCCGCACATGCATGTTGTAATGCAGCACATATAACAATGGATCGCAAATGAAAAACAAGGAAGGAGCGAAAAACAGTAGCAAACAGATAAAATACTTGTAAATTGCTGTCAAAGTACAAAAATCCAGACAAACATGGAATGGGACACAGGGAGGGAAGCAAATCACGATCCGATGAGACAGCGGTGGAAATAAAGACATAAAAAGTCCAGGGAAGGAGTAAAAACAAGTAGTTTTATCCACACAACGCAACGCCTAATGTTAAAAAGAATGGAGACCATCTGCATCCACCCAGTACAACACGAAAATGATGTCTGTCCATGTAAATCCCCTCCACGAGTCGTCAAAGTGAAGATGTTCCCGCAGTTAATGAGTCGAAGCCAAAAATTAGCATTCAAAAGACATTGAAGAGTAAACACATCCCCACATCAGCGTCAAAAGTAAATCTATTGACGAGACGATGCAAGTACAAGACTATGGAAGTTTCCAGTTCCATTTGTACATGTATGGATGGATGTCGAAGTTGTTTTGGAATGAGGATATTATTGTCATAATTTTTAAAAGAAGTTTTACAATTATTACTCGCATGAGTTCCCATTACGCGCGCTATGGCTTTTGCACTCCAGGAAAGCGGAATCCAGTGCAATGTACAGCATTTAATTCAATAATGGGTTAAGTGGAAGTGATGGAACATTTGCAGAATTCAGATAAATGTCAAGAAAAATAGGAACCATATTTTTACACTGGTAAAGGATATGGAATATCACTTGTGTTTCACTTTGTAGTGCTTGAATAAATTATTAATAGTAAAAAAATAATCAGAAGAGTACCAAAACGCCTAAACGAATAAAGATTATATAAATATTTATAACAAAAATTAGTACAGGTAAGCAGTGTATCCAGCCAAGTTAAGGTTTATTACTCACCTGCTGTGTTTAACTGGCCGGAAGAGAGACAGCATTGTCATTGCAAATCCTCCGTTTTACATTTTACTTTGAAGATATCAGTTTTCATGATTCCAACTCATTTGCTATGCATACACACATGCCAATCTGTCCTGGAGCTTTCCCCTTGCACTGTTTCCAGAATCAAATTTTCAACAATTGATTCCTTCCATCACACGAAGTATGGACTGACTGTCGCATAAATTCTTGTGCATCCAAAAACGCCACCACACATAAACCATCCACTAAAAATCTCAACAAAGTATAAATTGCAAATCCACAAGGTCTTGTCTTGTCACCTCAATTTCTATTCACAGAATTTACCAACCATTTCTCAAATTGAAAATAAAAACTAATTTAATTACACAAACAAACACGACGCAGCAGTCTTTTTTTCCTTACAACAATTATTACACTTCCTTCAAAAATAGACCAAACTCGTGACCTCTTCACTGAATTCCAAATCAGTTTAACAAATCCAAAAAACTGATCGTCGTCATTAACAAATTTTGCTGCAGCCAAAACTCCCTTTCCAAACTTTCCGTCCACTCCACAGTACGATGTCCGATGGAATTCCAAATATGAACTGACACTTTGACCACACAAAACGTTAGCTGTGTATAATAAAAAAGTGGAGAAAGGAGTCGGTCCGGTTGACGGAGAGAGAGGATTTATGACATGATGACTGGAGGAGCAGCAGAGATCAAGTGAGTTGTTTTTCCCATCCTTCACGGGTTGAAAAGTCCGTCCGTTCCTTCGCCTCGGCTGCTGCGTCGGCCGAGCCGGTCGCTCCGTCTCGTCCCGTCCTGTACCGCGCCGTGCAGATTCACGCACAAATCCGTCCGTCTTTGCAGGCACCCAACTCATCATCTTCAATTTTTTAATCCAATATTGAAGGAAGGATATTTAAAAATATAATTTTGATTCATCTTCCATTGCACATAGTGCTCTGTGTGTTCTGGCACTTGTTTTATGTTATGTTAAGTTTTTTTTCTTCATCCTTTTCCTATCATCATGTCATGTCACGTAGCGTAGTGTAGTGTATTATGAATGCGGCAGGCCTGGCTTGGCGCGGCCTGAGATGAGACCGAGAATATTTCCATTCATCAAAATACGTATTTCCAGTGGGAGTGTTAATTCATAATGGGGTGAATTTGACAGCGGATCCTGTTAATTATGAATGGGCTGGGATCGGGATGTTAAATATGGGGAGATTAATTCATAGGGTATCCATTCTCCATTGCCATGGAGGACTGACTGTAAAGTGGGGCTGCCACGAAGGTCCCACGACGGGAAATGCCGGTTTAACCGAGAGGGACGGACGGACGTAGGAAGTGTGGTAAAGTGACAGTGATATTTCCGATTTTGACGGAGAAGGGCGAGGATTAAGGATTCCATGGAATTTGAAATAAGTCAAATTTGGAAAGGAAATGCAAGTAAAACAGTTGGAATTCAAGCAGTCTGGCAGTTGAAATGCTACAACAGTTGGAATCCTGGTCAGTGTCTGTCCACTGAAATGCAGGATGCCGGTGCTGAGATTTAGTAAATATTTATGTGCTAGATTTTCAGATCAGTCAATGCAAGTTAGTCAAACGTTTCTGCCCCCGGAAAATAAAAAAAGTCTACTTAACTTAAGCTTAAATTGAGAAAGGACTGACGAAATGACAAATTTCAAGCGTCGTTCAAACTACTGGTCCAAACAACTGAAATGCATTATAATGCAGGGTGGATTTTTAACACTTGTAATTAAGTTTTGAGAATATTGGATAAGATCTTTATTCATTTCTCCGCCCAACCTGTAATACAATAGCCATTAATCCATTTATAAAATCGCAAGAGAACAAAGACACAATAAACCGCTGTTGTTGCTCCAAGTGCTCGGCTTATTTTGTAAAAGTGAAGAGGGTCGGACCCTTCATCCCTCTCGTTAGCTAATTAATGTAAAAGTGTAAATGAGTCGAAAGGGGTGAGGATTTGAAGATGAGAAACGAAGCGATGTGCGAGCTGTACTCCACATTAATAAAGTGTTACTTCTACTCTCAACTAAAGGGTTGCTGATTATCTTATTCCAAACCCAAATGAAGCTCAGCTCATAACTAACCCGGTGATTTTGGTAGGGTCGGTTGGAGGGAACGGGTAATAAACACAAGAGAATTATACATGTGTATGTGTGTGTACTGTGCTTTTGACTGTTCTTTCGGGGATGTAATTTTACAAGGCTGACGTGATAAAATAACAAATTATTTCATGATTTTTAAGAGGTGTCGTAAACCAAAAGCATTCAATTTTATATCCACTCCCACACAACTTGTCCATCAATTTTGTTGAGAACAAAATTAACTATTTGAATTAAGAATTGTCACGATACGGAGGGATTGAGGGAGAAAGAGCGGGATCCTTTAATTTACAAGTTTAATTTGTGCTACCTACCTAGATGTAAAATTACACTTGGGACTTATGCACACGCATGCATCATGTGTCGGATCAGTCAAATGGTAAAATATATTATGTGCGGGTAGCAAGCAACATTAATAGATTCGATTGGCGTGATTAAACAAACTTGATGCGCATCATAAAGAATTGTATTTATAGTTCATTGTGCTGGATAAAAGCGGTGTTATTTCCATTCAAATACTTTTATTACTGACTTATTGGAATAGCGCGTCATTTATGGTTTTGGTTTGGCATTACAAATTAAATTTTGAACGACATATCGTATTTCCAAATAAAAGTGTGAAGGTATTTAGCTTAAATCCTACTCAAGTGTAGTATTTAATATTCAAATGTCAAATTATAATTTACTCAAGTATCTAAATGTTCTATTCATCTCTCAGCTAGCAATAAAATAGGTTTGAAATTTACAAACAACGAGAATTTACTTATAACAGAACCCACTTTACTTTACGCCGTAAGCTAATGGCTAACGTACATATCTAATTCCAAAAATCAAAACAGGACTGTGAGTGACGGGTGGATTTTAAGGTTTCTGATTTTTGTGGCTCTTGATTTTTATTTTGCGCTCTACACGTCTCACAATTGTCAAAATAAAGTGCCATCATCTTTGAATGTTTTTGAACACGTCCAGATCCAGAGATTCCCGAACACAAAGTCAGTCTACCCTTCACATTATTAATAGAAAAGAGAAATCCATAATGTCAATCGTTTGACTTTTCCATGGCCAGGCTAAACATCTTTGTTAGTTTGAGATGATAGGTTTCAAATTCAAATTGGTTTCTTTCACCAAATATTTCCACATTTGAAACACAGAATATTTAAACTCACCGGCCAAAGTAATAAGTGTATTATGCTTGTAGCCGTAGTTTGGCAGATTTCATTCATTTAAATCCTTGAAAATGATTCTAGCATTAGAACGTATTGTGATTACAAAATTTCGCACAAAATGTAATTTCAACGCCGATAAAAAAATTGAGAATAGTTAATGAAAATCTTAATACTTGGTAGATTTTGAGGTGCGTTGTTCAAACTGCGAAATGTTTTCTGTTCTTGCCTTCCGAATCGCGGTATGTTTACAATTCCGCGTAGATGATACGTAACCAAATTAATTTACAAATACCGATTTCCTTTTGACAACAATGACTCACTTCTGCTGCGATGATGTGCTGGATGAAGACGACCTTCCACAAATCTATTTCCCCAACAATGCATACAAACAACACACAAATTCCTAAAATAAACGGCAACACATTTTCCAAACCAATAAGGCAATGCCACTGACCTTTTATCCATCGGAGGGATTACTGTGCTTTAAAACGAACAACTTCTCGGAATAACCCATAAAACATCACCCAAACCAAATAAAACATTTGCATTACCAAAACAATAGGCGTAGGCGTGTACTTGGTACCCGCATCGGGTGACAGAAGACAGTCACGGGCGGTTTTGATTAAATTTATTTTATATTTTGATGATTCAGTGCATTTTTTTTATTGAATTGCATTACGGGTGCCGCACATTCCAATGGGTAGATAACACACATTACGTCCCTTATCATTCATTTGTTATTAATCCGACAAGAGGCAAGGGCATAGGACGGGACACGTCATTTGTAACACCACATTAACCTAACATATCCATCCATCAATTATCAGCTGATAAACTCGAACAGCGTAACGCCGCCGCGTCCTACGTCTACGACGCGACAGTCTACATTGTGTATTCCAGGAACTCCATATAATTCACAAGTAACACAAACGATAAAAATTAGAGATTCCAATAAATTGAGTGCCGCCCTTCCGTGCGTGTGCGTCCAATTCAATTCCCACTACGTAACGTACCTAGACAGGCAGACCTAATTTCCAATTCCAGACGACGAGACGAATGGGTCAGAGTCAATTTTAGAATTCCAAAATACAAAATAAATTAATCAAGTTTTTAAGCGAGGATACAATAATTCCAAGATGGAGCCGAAAATGATCAAGGTGTTTGATCGTAGGAAGGTGACATTGGAAAAGGAGTTGGGGAGTGGGAGCTTTGGGCGAGTTTGTAAAGGTAAGAAAATAAAAATGAGCATTTATTTAGGGTTTTAAATGAATTAATTGTGAATAATTTGAGTATGTGCGTGTTTATCGTAGCTACAATTGCGGATAGTAAATTACCTGCTGTGGCTGTAAAGATATTGTTCCCTGAACTTCAAACATCTCTAACGATTCGAAAGGCTTACGAGGAATTGAATAAAGTTGGTTCCATGGAACATGATAATATTGTCAAATTAATCGGGATGGTGGAAGATGGTGAGGGCAAGGACACCAAGGCATTAATTCGTGCAAAGTTGGGCGCCGCGCAAATGAACTAAATATGCATTTTTTTCAATTCCAGATATTCCTTGGCTTGTGTTTGAGTATATGAAAGGAGGGAATTTACTGGAATACGTCATTGCAAAGAAAAACATTAAAGAGGTGAATTACAATTAACCAAATACAGATTATACATATGCCGTGCAGTATTCCGAATGACATTTGACTTTAACGTTAACCAACACCATTTTACAGAGAAAATTACTAAAATACTGCCGTGACATCACAAGGGGAATGGCCTACCTTCATCGAAATAACATTTTACACAAAGATTTGGCAGCCAGGAATATTTTATTGGATACAAAAATTGCAAAAATCTCAGATATGGGATTGAGTAGTGTTCTTAGTGGTGAACAGCGCTGCGTCAATTACTGTGTAAAATTAAATACCTAACTGTGTACAATTCTGAATTCATGAAAGGAAAAATGATAGTTTAAACTGATCAGGTCGTAGGAAAAGTTCTTGCCTTCCGCCATGCGGCTACCGAATGCATCGTTGAAGGAATTTACACTTTCGAATCTGACGTTTGGTCCATGGGAGTTTTGATGTTTGAGATAACGACTGGAGGAGCAATTCCTTATGGCGAAGAAAACAAAGAAGCGGTAATAAAATTAAAATATCAATTAGATTTCCTTTTTAACAATAACAAAACCAATTTTTTGATCTGTCTATATTACATTTTTAGTATTTGTCATTTTTATAAAAAATCAAACGACTTTTTAGGAGGTCAGGCGAATAATTGCGGATGGTGGAAACCCGACGCATACAAAAACCCCGTCCTGCTCCGATAATACAAAATTTTTAATTGAATACATTCTTCAAGTCAAAAAAGAAGAGCGACCCTCTTTTAACAAAATTGAAAAAATCATTGAACATATTTTGGATGGAGGAAGTTTCTCAAGAAGAATACCCAAGAGTCAACCAACAATCCCAGTCACAATCCGAGGTCGTAATCCAATGTCACGTGCTGACACTGGCAGCGGCAGCCACGCTAATCCTAAGTTTTTACAAGTTGCTAACTCCAATCTTTCCTCTTCCACACCAAATCTTACTCGTTCAAATCCAAAATCAATCCCAAGACCCGGTGGAACTCATAGGGGAAGCAGAATGGAAAAGGCTCCGTCTGAAGGTGATTTTTTAGAACCGCCGCAGCTGGGCTACCGTGTAAGAATACAAAAAGGGAAGAAAAATTCCGATGATAGCAATGACCTTGGCAGTGACACTAATTTGTATCCGTCTTCCCTTCAAAATGAAAGCTTTTTGTTTCCAAGAGTTCCAAAAACAAAGTTTTTATCCGCAAATAATTTGAACACTTCGTTTGAGAGAAGGGCGTCGGATATTCATGATGATATTATTAGGGATTGGATTCCCAATCGCTTTCAACGCAAAGAGTGAAATTCCCTGGATCTTATTATAGGCTTGTACATAACATACATTTTTAGATGTTTAATTAATTGGTTCAATTAAAAACTGAATTATTAAAAAAATCATAAAAAGTGAATCATGATTAATTCACATGTAAATAGAACCTGTAAAATTAAAATTCGAATTTTAAGAATAGTTTTAGTAAATAAACTCAATACTGTACGAAAGTTGTGTTATTCATATACACTTAAGCTTTGAAAAGCCTACTATTTTAAGCGAATTGGTGCTTCTATACATAAATGATGAGAGAAACTTAATATCACTCAAATTTTGCCACACTTCAACGTTTCAACAACGCAAAGTCTTGCGATTCCATATTTCCCAGTGTTTGCATTGTTTTCGAAATCCTCCCACTTCTATTCGTTGTATTTGTACCTTCTGCCTTGAACTAGTGTGATTTGCACTGGTTTCCCGGAGCTAGAATGCAAACAAATCCCAATTTTAATAGACACACAAGCCATGAGATGCGCACTCGAGCTGACTATTTGCATCAAAATATAGCCTAATATTTCCATGAGCTACGACATGCATGATTTGCATGAACTTCAGTAATAAAACGCGATTATTTGAACTCGTAGATTCTTATTTACGGAATGACGGTAGACAAAAGCAGCAGTAGCGGATTTACAGTTATTCTCTTGCACGGCATTCCATCCGACTGACATTGTTCAGAAATCAAAGGCTATTGTAGAAATTAATTTAATTTTAAAATGTTTAGAATTTCCACGCCTTAGAGTTTTTCTTAAACTTTGAGTTTGATAACTATAGTAAGTTTATAGATCCATGCCGTAATCATGATCCGCTGCAGTAGCACCTTCCAGTGTTTGTTTGTTTGTTCATTGTTTATTTCATTGAACACCTCAGTTGAACGTATTTCTTCATTTACTGACGATTTTCCAAAACTCCATAATTAAGGCTATTGTAGAAATTAATTTAATTTTAAAATGTTTAGAATTTCCACGCCTTAGAGTTTTTCTTAAACTTTGAGTTTGATAACTATAGTAAGTTTATAGATCCATGCCGTAATCATATGATCCGCTGCAGTAGCACCTTCCAGTGTTTGTTTGTTTGTTCATTGTTTATTTCATTGAACACCTCAGTTGAACGTATTTCTTCATTTACTGACGATTTTCCAAAACTCCATAATTATTATCAATCTTGAATTCCACTAAAAAACTAAAACTATTCAAACTTTACTTTTATACCCAAACTTTGAAACATTGAATTTACGCGTAATACGAATGACAAATTATTCAGTGAATTGTGACAATTCAAGTTCACGACTCTACCACTTCATGCATGTTGATGTAATGTTGAAAATGAAACGGCAAATCCCAAATTAGTTTTAGTTGGTTGACCTCATCGTATCAACGACTTAACCCAAGCTTTCCATTTCCAAAAATTTGCGATAGCAAACTCACCGTGATTGGCTAAGTTTTTATTTTAAATGTACCGTTTTGACCTTCAATTGTCAACAACAATGGAAACCAAGTTAAGCGGCCAAGTCATCACAGCAGCAGCACAGGTTAACGTTTTGAATTTAGCATAATGTTGCATGTTGCATTTACAAATCCAATAACAATCAATAATTGCAATGTTTTACAAATCACTGTTAAAAATCTAATTTAATACTTACGTTGCGTTAGTTTGATCCGGACTACACTATGGAATCGGAAGGGAAATTCGTCAATGGAACTTGGACCCTCATCGGAGGCCTCGCCGTTGAAATATTTTTGGATCTGGAATTCTCTCTGAATTTTACGTAACTAACTCCAATGCCATTAGAATGATTTACAATTCTCATAACTTTAAATATTAAATTTAATAGAACGAAAGCTATCAGAGGTGAAGGGTGGTTGGATCAAGGGCCTAATGGCAGTTGGATTGGGATGGGTCGTCAAGTTTTTGAAGGTGAAGCCGACATCAGCATTTCTCAATCAATTTTACATCCAAATAGATCTCAAGGATTCACATTCCTTCATCCCACACATACGGGGACCGTAGCAGCATTTTTTCGACAACCTCGTTCCACCTATTTCCGTAATATTTACTACCATGCCTTTGGTATTGAACTATGGGTAGCCCTTGGAGCATTTTGGTTACTTGCTGCGAGTGTTGTGAGTGTTATTTTCAGAATTGAGACAGCAATTGTTAATGTGAAAAAATTACCGACTCCAACCACGTTGCCCAATGCAGAAGATTGCGGTGATGACAAAGAATCGACGTGGAGCTCAATGTTATGGGCAATCGCTACACAATGCCAACAAGGTGAGTTAATTGCATTTGAAATTGAGTAAATTAATGGCAAAATTATGTTTAGCCAATATACCGCCAAGTTGAATTAAATTTAAACTTAAAATTCACCTAGATTGTTTAGTTAGCAGTTGATGATGTGAAGCGTTATAAACGTCAGAACCGAGGTATAGCATTCTAGGAAATCATGTTTAGTTTATAGATTGATTACGGTTTCTTTATTTTCCAATTGTTGCATTAATTTTTTACAAAGATATAAGTGTGAGTTTACAGGAAAACAAAGGTGCAGTCCCCTAGCAAGGGAAATTTCTTGACCACAGCGTCGCTTAGCAGTTTTTAAAAAACAATTTTAGTTCTAGCTGTAATTATATGGCAGGTTCATGTGTTCATCCAAAAAGCGGGTCCTTGAAAATCGTCGTCATCAGTAGCTCAATATGCGGCCTCATCACTTACGTAGCCCTGTCTGGTGCACTTGTATCAATGTTATCAACAGAAGCAGAGCCAATTCGAAATTTGAATGATTTGCTTTTTGCGAAGTTAAAAATATTTACTGACTACTATGTGCCGTTCGTTGAAGATATTTTTGAGGTAATTGCATAGTTGGATGTTGGCGGAAAACGTCAAGAATGTGCGAATTTATAAATATTCTTTTTTATGTTTTTTGTCCAACGCAGCATGGGGTTAAACCGAATTCAAGTGATTTTAATTCAAAACTCCATCCCCCTTCAACAGCTGTAACAATGGAAAATGCAATCCCTAAAATAATGTCAACTGGATCAGCATTCATAACCTTACCGGATGGATTCATGACCGTTTTCCGTCGTTTCAATTACACGGATGTAGATTTTTGTAATTTGGTGTCAACTCTTCGAGTAGTCCAAAGACCATATCCCGTGGGGATGTTTATTCGGAAAGGATCCAAGTACAAGGAACCGTTCAATCAAAAGTAAAAAAGAAACTTTTTTTGTAAATTGTTTTTTCAACTCCCTATTCAAACCTAGACTATAGTAGTTGTAAAATTAAATTTTTAATTTTAAATCGAGCGGCGCCTAAATTTATTTTTATATTATTTTAGAATTGTATTGACAATTGAACGCGGCCTCAATTCCAGGCACAATCGTCGCTACGTGCTAGGAACAACTGCACAATGTGCCCCTGTCACAATTCGATGCAGAAAAGAATTGGATTTGTTGGATCTTTACTCAGGATTTGCAATACTGGGTGGAGGGCATTTGATTTGTAGTGTAGTTGGGATTTTTGAACAAATTTGGTTTAGATTTGGAAATGCTATTTTGACTAGAAGCAACAGTTACAAATTAAGTGGACATTAGAAAATACATCATTGCAGTCGTAGTCGTAGTGCGTTTTGTGTTGTCGTAACTTTTTGAAGAAATGAATAAAATATTAAAATTCGACAATATCTTTTAATTTTCAACATCATTTTGCTAATCCAACACCACTTGGTTCTGGTTAAATGGACACCACAGCAAAGAGGTCAACGAAATATCAAGTGATCCCGTTTGGTTACACTTTAAGATGTGATACTAAAGAAATATTTGCATATACATATTTTGCCTAGAGTGCATTATCATTTGCACCAATGAATGTACAAAAGAATTTTGGGTTTGACGTGGCCGTGGCAAGTGTGCTCAAATCTAGAATGTTATTTTACACAAGGATGTGTGTGTTTTATCCAATTATTCTGGAGAATGTACTGGGAATTGTTTCCAAGTATGTACATACGTCTTGCACTTGAGTACAAGCATCAATAGCAGTTACAAATTGCAAATAATAGTTGTGTGCTGCATTCTTAAAGCATAACTTATTCATGACTATGCCTCCTTTTTCAGCTTGAAACCAATTGTATAACAAAAACCTGTAAAATAATTGTTAGGTATTGTGTACAGGGAGAAATGTTGGGTTGATAGAACGAGTCCAAAACCCGGCAATGTTATATTGAATGCATTTAATTCGAAATGTTAATTTTTGTCAAACTGTTCCTAATCCTTACTGGCTGTCCAGCTATTTCCTCGTTTGTGGATATTATTTCCGAGCATCACATTCAATGGACTTGGTACTCCGACATGGTCCCAGATTTTGGTAAATTATTGCATGCATAATATGCCTTTGATGTATGTACAATCAACTTTATACGATTTTTATTTCAGTCAAAAACCCTGGGCTTGGAAGTATTTCCAAGGAAGGAGTCTCTTACTACTTTCAACAAAATTTAACAGCTGATAAGAAAAACAACGTCAAAATACATCAAGATTTTGAACAAGAAGGACATGGAATCGCCGTCATCTATTACAGAACAAAGGAATATTTTTTTGAATCATTGAAGGACGTGAGTTTATAATTACTAAAATTCGTCATCTTAAAAGTTTACAAAAAAATGTACATTTCCGATCAGATAATCAGATCAGTTACCAAAGAAGAACACGAGGACCACAAGGAAAACCAGGGCACCTCCTTCCATTGGGAACCCAAGTTCTTTGTCATTTGGCCCGAGGCTTGCAAAAGTATGGATGCTGCCAAAAACGTATTCATCCATCAAGTAGCACCCCTCTATTCAGCAAATTTGACCGTAGCCAGTGACATTTATGTCATAATTCCGTATCTAATGGACAATCGGGTGGAATTGTCAGTCTGGGAAACTTATTCTATTACAAATGTGTCAAATATCGTTCATCAATTCCTCCCAATGGACTGGTACGCTTTGACAAATAAAATTCAACGGAGAGAAAATTTCGAAGGGGCCAGACTTCGATGTTTAGCGGTGGTAAAAAAAATAACAACTGCTTAATTTTTCAACTCCCCTTAAGTACAGCATATGTTTACAATGCTTGCACATAATGTCATATTTTGTGAACTGGTCACAGGATGATGAAACATATGTCGCGGAATCAAAATTTACCAATAAAACTGGGGAATTGACATTTGAAAGTGGAAGTGCTGTTGACATGCTATTCTATTTAAAGGACGGTCTTCAATTTACGTAAGAACTACAGCCTTTGACCTGGATATTTACGTAACTGTTATAAAATATTAAATATTTCTAGTTTTAACAAAGTGTATTCAGAACTCAGTACAAAATGCAATATAACGATAACCTTACTAAAATTGAATCGGCACCAAAGCTTATTTTTTTAAATACAAATGTTATTTATAAAAATTTGACCTCAGTGTTGAAGCAGTTCGAGGTAATTTCACACAAGAGGATTTGGATGGAAGAATTGAAGGAGGGGCTGTAGAAATGGCGGAGGGCTTAGCCGATTTGAGCATTACTCAAACCACGATGACTGCGAGTCGAGAAAAATTCATTCATTTTCTTCATCCAACATATTTGGAAGGGTGAGCAGTACTAATTTTAGCCCTATTAAAAACCTTGAACTGTTATAATAATACAACTTTATATGAAAAATTTAAATTATTATCCAACAGCGTGAATGCATTCTTTATTCAACCAGAAGCAAGCCTTTATCGAGATATTTACTACAGATCATTTCAAAAGGAAGTTTGGCTAATGCTTCTCTTTGCATGGGTGATTCTCCTTATGTCAATGCATGTATTTGCATGGATCAAAAGTTCAGTGTCTGAGTCCGAGGATTTGAGGGATAGAGAAATTTTGAATGAATCCTTTTTGTGGGTATTGGGCTCAGCCTGTCAGCAAGGTTTGATTTCAAAATTTTGAAAATTTCTGACAAAATACACACTAAATATTCGCAAATTGTGTGCTGGCAATGGCAATTACAGGATGGCATTTGCAACCCATCTCTTCTTCAATCCGACTCATTTTCCTGACTGGGTACTTGATGGGTGCTGTGTGTTTCATCGCCTTTTCCGCATCAATTGTGTCTGTTTTATCCGTCAAATCAGATCCAATTAAAACAATCGAAGATATTTTTGCGGACTCTTTTGCTGTTTACGTGAATGACAACATTACCGTTTTGGAGTTGCGGGATCAGGTAAATACAATACTCGTAGTTTGCATTGTTACACATTGAAAATTGAAACACTCGTGCGTCAGCTGAACTTTAACAACTTGAGACATATTTGTATGATTTTGAAATATATTCGTCGGAGTTTAAGCAACAAAAACGGGATTGTGATTTTTGCAGATACAAGAGAAGGAGGATGAAAATAAAAATCTCAATCCACGTTGTGGATCCATCCGTTTCCCTCTCCCGCCTATTGGACTCCAAAAGTGTTTTACTAACATACTCGGATCAATTTTATATCGAGGCCTCCTCCCTGGTTTTGTGATCATATCATTTGTGAAAAGTTTAGTACCTTGCTCATAAATCGAGCCCCAGTTCGGAGTGCAATGATGGTTCAAAGGAATTCACCCTACTCCGAGTATTTCAATTACCAGTAAGTACATACATGTTTAAAGCATACTACACACATAAATAAATCATCAAATCATAATCAGGTACATTATTTATCCAGGATTATTAAAATGAGGGAACGTGGACTCAATTTCCGGTATTTGGCCGTGTACGCGAGGGATACTCAAATGAGATGTGTAGATTTTCGCACGGGTCATACCCAATCTCTGAGTTTGAATGACGTTCAAACGGCTTTCTTTATTTTGATTGCTGGATATCTTCTGTCCATCATTTTTCTGTGTTGTGAAATTGCAGTCCAGTACAACAAAACCATGAAGGAGCGGGCAGTCACTTTAAATTAAGAATTGAATATTCTGATAACATGTTTTACATTATTGATGTTTGACGAGTACACAGCTGACTGACAGCATGCAAATTAGCATTGTAAACTATAATGATGTGCTCTAGATGCAGGATTCAGATTCTTGGTTCGCCAGCCACAGCCACTGCACTGCATGCGTCTTGGCCACGTTTACTAGAAAACACAATTTGCGTTTGTGCAGACACAAAAATTTTGCTCGAAGACGTTTGTTATTATATTATTCCAGTAAAATGCATGTTTTTGAACTATTGATTGTTGTTATTGTTATTGAATCATTTTCCTGCATACGGAAGTCCGAGACACAAAAGGATTGTTACGCAATACTGGACAATTTTGAGTTGGATTCTGCTGGAAACAAAGATATCATAATTGTTGGACCTGAGTGTGGGCTTTCCTCGAAGCGTTAGTAAATAGAAATAATTTTTTTTGTGATCCTGTTCAGCAAGGACGACGTTTTGCAAGGATTTTAGATTTTGACAATTTTTAAATATTTGAAGTATTTTTCAGAGCTTTCTCCGGTTTCTGAATTTTTGATTGCCGTCAGTCCGGACACCCTCAAAGAAGAAAATGGTTTGGGATATTTTCATGGTTCAAGGTCGGAAGTTGAATTTAATGCAAAGCCCATAGTTATCATTTACATGACTAATTCGTCAGATTGGAATAATATCTTCATGGTAAGTACAACAGCACCAATTGCTAACCTCAGCCACATTACGCAACGCAAGAATCAAAAATTTTTAGGAAAGGCCATGGAGCCCATGCTATTTCATAATTCTGAAAAATTTGCCTGCAATTTCTGATGCCTCTTATTTTCCACTGGGCAGCAGTCTTTACCTAATATTGGAAAAGGAAGATGATACCATTGATTCAATTTGGGAAGTATATAGCATTACAGACGTCGTGAATCCTATAATTCAAGAGATTCCCATCAAAGATGGAAGAATAAATGTACAAAGTTTGGAAAATAGTAAAATCAACCGCCGAAGGAATTTCCAAGGTGCTGTCATTAGAGTTGGAGCTGTCGTACGTGCTATTAATTTTAATAATTTATTAATAAACTGCCACCAAAATATCAATTTACTTTCTTAGAATGACACATTCTACGCGGGTGAAACCAAGTTTGCTGTTCAAGATGAAGATACGAATCAGACTCAATTCGCAAGTGGTATGGCAGTAGAACTGCTAAAGGTTTTTGAGTACACATTCAATTTTAGGTAATATTTAAATTTATAAAATTTAATACCCATCAACTAAACTAAAACTACACAAATACCTATGACAGTTCTGCTGCTATTTCTGCAAATTGGGGCACATTCGAGGGCAGCACCGACCCCTTAGAACTTGACAACCTGCTCACAAATCGGGAAATCGAACTTGCCATATCACAGCTGCATATTTCTCCGTCCAGAAAGAAGAAATGGGCAATATTACATCCAACATACACGGAAAAGTTGTTTTGATTATGAAATTTAAATTTTACCATAAAATTAACACTTTAATGGATTTACTGTTTGTTCCAGGGTGCTTGTTTTTTATTCCCCACCAGCAGCTACTACGATTCATGATATTTACGTATCCTCTTTTCAATACCAAGTTTGGATCGCGATTCTAGTCACTTGGACACTTCTGGTCACTGCAATCCATGTATTTTTATGGTTAAAACTCACGTGGTCTTCAACAGATGCAGATCTGAGGCAAATGGATTTGGATTTTGCAAAGGAGTCGACGATTTGGGGAATTGGAGCAATTTGTCAACAAGGTTTGGTTTTTATGATTTGCTTTAACAGATTTTATATTAGCTTCTCGTTTTGAAACAATACAGGATGGCACATCCAACCATCGTCACCATCAATTAGGATTTTGTATATATTTGGATTTATGCTTGGAATGATTTGCTTCATTGCCTTTGCGTCTGAAATTGTATCCACACTGGCAACAAAATTTAAAGTAATCAAAGAATTTCGAGACTTAATAAAGCACAAGTTCAGATTCATTACGGAAGCTGACACAATTGGATGGGAACATGCTGAAAGTGTACGAATATATTAACATTTTGCTTTTAAAAATACAATATTGCAAATATTGTGCGCAGATCCTGACCAGCTATGGTCTTCAGATGGGAAATGCAACAAACCGAACAAAAATATTAAAACTGAAAGAAAATGCCTTGAAGTATATAATGGCACATCGAAATCTTGCACATTTAACGTGTTTAAGCGAATTTAGTGTGAGTGCAAGATTTAACAATGTCACAGAGCAAGTTCAATGCAAATCCTTTGAATTTATACCTATTGGGAGGGGTAGGATCTCATACAGCATGATGTTGCCTTTGGATTCCCCATTTGCAGAATTCTTCAACTGGAGGTATACATCAATATGTTATGTTATGTTATCTTCCTCAATGCATTTAAATAAGGAATTCTGATTTAGTGATTTTCAATCTTAGAATCCTTCATATGATGCAAGTTGGAGTATTACATCGCAACGCAAATGGGTTTGAAAAGTCCACTGTAACAAGGTGTGGCGAGACTGGTAAATTTGGACAAAATCAGCTTGGCATTCTTGATGTTTCCACGTGTTATGTTATACTGGTATGTGGGGTTTTGCTCAGTGCTGGTATTATAATTATTGAGAAATTAATTTCACTTGTGACATTGGCAAAGTCGCAGTTGTACGACTTTATACTTTAATTTATATTTGCTTAATAAATTTGTACTTGAAATAATATATATACATATCATACACACATATATTTTTATATGTATATACATGCATATAATACATATCGGTCGTTAAGTTCCGTCGTTTCTTCTCACCTAGTCCAAACGAGTCGTCCAATTACATATGAATTTGTGTATATTTTTTGTAATATATACTTGTATGCTACATCCTATAATTGTACTTAAAAGGCAAATGCATTGTCATTGCATCTCAATTTAAAAGGGAAGCCCAATGCTTGGATTAATAGATTCACGGATTCAGGCAGACATTTTCTTTCATATGAGGCATCGGAAAGACAGGTATGCGTTGGTCCAGGTTCTATTTAGTTGTAGTTGAGTTCCACACATTATTGAGAAACTTTGAGATTTAGAAGCACTCTTTCACAGTTGAAATTTTTGCACACGATTAACATTGCGCATTGTTTTGAGGATAGAAACTATTTAAGAGGAGCGCAACAACTTAAGAGCAAATGTTGAAAATTTTCCAACTATAAAAATATCCCTGATAGTACATGTTCGATGTGCTAGAACACGGAGGATACATTATGTTAATTCTTTTTCACATCAACCAAACAACTGACGCATGTGTGTATCTGTTTGACACACTTTGTTAATAAATGCACAAATTCAAAATATTCTAACCGGTGTTTACGTATAAAGTATAACATTGCCTCAATCCTTAAGCCAAAATTTCTCTGAATTACAAGTCAAATAGATCCGTTAAATGCTCTTGGCCAAATGAAAGTCATATCCTCTAAATTGACCAACCCGTAAAATTTAGCATGCATTGTCATTAGCTGCAAAAATATTGTTCAGTGTTGTTGAACCAAATCTTAAGCTGAAAACTCTTTAAATTTTTAAATTATTAAACATTATATTCACACACATGACTTCTATTCGTGGAATTTTTCTCCTGTTCTAACTTGACCGGCAAATCCCAGCTAAAATTATTTTTAATGCTCATATCAAATTGGATAATAAACATCAAATGAATGTGTTCTGTTCTAGATTCAATTTCTAACATATTTTTTGTTTACCTCGGGCATTATGACTTCTCAAACACTCAACTAGGTCGTGGTGAGGAAGGTGGAACCCTACCTGGATTCCACCGAATTCCAACAATTCCCAAATGTTTTATGTATAATTCCCCACCTGTCAAGGAACGTCGCTTCCCCTGTCCATAATTTACTTTTGTAATAAAGGAAATGAAGCATAAATGAATGCAAAAGCGAGCGATGAGCATGCCTTAGCGCCCGAATTCATGGCCATCGTCAACCCGCTTTCCTCCGTCATCCGGATAATATCGACCCGACTTCTAGAGTTCAGGGTTTTGACTTTAAGCTGAAAGGCAGATGCATTTGGTGGGTTGTGCTGTTTGGAAGAAATCCTCATGCGCCAATTTCTTATCTTACCTGAAACTAGGTTCCAAAATCATTTCATTCCTACGGTTTGGTCCATATGTAGTGGAAAAGCTGCTTGGATTCGGGACAAATCTACACTCTGATTTCTGATGTCCAAAATGGACATGTCTGAGCGATTCCTGGAATTAAGGAAGGATGACCCCGGCTCATCCTTTGGTTTCAATATCAAGGGTGGGATAGACGTCGGTGAGTTAAAATTTGAATTAATCTTTTCAGTTATATTAAATTATTCCCAGACGCACAACTCGGCTGATGATGAAAAACATATTTCAGGCTGTCCAGTGTACATTTGGCGTGTGGAACCGAACATGATCGCCGGTCGCCAAGGAATGAAATCTGGAGATGAAATTGTGAATGCAAATGGAATTGATTTCCGAAATATTACTCATACTGATGCTCTTAAGGTAAAAATGTGTTCTTCAATGTGTTAAGATCAGTGGGAAATAATTTATTTTATTTAATAATAATATTAATTTATTTTGTAGGTGCTAAAATCCCAAAGTCATTTGAGTCTGATCATTCGAAGTAACCAGCCTTCCGTGGGTGATTTTCGTGGAGAATTTTATACATGGGTGGATAAATTTGGGAATCCTGTGAGTCCTCCAAAGGAAATTGAATTGGCTCGGGCTCCCACCAGGCTGGTTGACCTTCAAATTGACCCTGGCCAAAATTTAGGACTTATGATCCGTGGTGGTTGTGAATATGGACTTGGGATTTATGTGACCGGGGTGGATCCTGGAAGTGTGGCTGAGCGAGCGGGTCTTCAGGTTCAAAAATTTTGAAGAACGCCGTTCAAAATTTATCTTGACAAGATTTTACTTAGATTTCTAATTTGAATGATTTTAGCGCGGTGATCAAATTCTTCAAGTAAATTCTCGTCCTTTCACCAACATTACTCATGACAAGGCAGTGCAAACCCTCAAATCTTCCAGGAAAATGACTTTGACATTAGCTTATGTTGGGAAGATCCCGGCTGATTTGACCTATGAGCCCAAAGAGTCAATGAATGAAGAGGAAAAATCAACATCTGTTCTCCAAATGATTGAGGAGAAAGCGAGGACTGTTTTGACGAAATCCGAACATTCCCGCTTCACTTTTTATAGACTTGAATACTGCCAGGGGTTTTTACCTGTCCACACCTTTGTGAGGATTCTGCTGGAGTTACTCAACACGCATGAGAAGGTAAGACAAACACAAATTAGTTTTTTACCCATATGAAATGATTTTGTCTATGGTTCCATTAATTTAGGCATGGAAATGCCGTTTTCTAATTTTCAAAATCATGCTCTGAAATAATGTGAATTGATAGATGCATCAAATGAAAAGTTCTTTTAGGAATAATTTAAAATACTAGGCTTGTTCTAACTTATCCAATAGTACACTTTGCTGACGGAAGTAAGAGAAATTATAAGAAAAGAAGATCGGATGCAATTTGATGAATTAATTTACAAACCCGCTGAAATGACTCCAAGTGGTGAAGAGAGCCTGGACGAACTCATAACACCTCTCGTTGAGACCAATGATACAAATGTAAGTAAAAGTAAAGTGAGCAAAAAATTTAATTCAATAATAATAATAAAACAACAAAATACACACACCCGGTATAACACACACTAAATGAAAGCTAAACAGTTCACTTTAAATTTATTTCTATTCATTTGGAATGTAGGGTGACCTGATTTTCTTGCGTGAGTTTCGTAATCCCGGCGAGAATCCCGAAAGGTGGGTTCGTGTTGCGTTTTCTTTGGATTGGTTCAATCTCACAAGTTTAATTTGTGATTAATATTGTAGTTTATAAATTACTGGATTGCTTGGTACATTGCATTAATACTTTCTTCCTTTTTTGATTCTCTTCTCCACTGATGAATAGAGTAATTTCGGCACAATCACAGGACCTCCTTGTTAAAAAGGAACAACAACAAGTCATTTCGGTAAGGTGTCCAATTTTTCTAATTTTGAGGTCACTTCCATAACGGAAGGGTCAGGCTCTCTTGCTCGCGCTGCCGGTGTCGTAGTGCTGTGGTTATTGCCAGTGCCACCTCCACTACTTTCTCGCCAATAGTCCACTGGGGGTTCACTTGGATAACTAAAAGCAAAATAAAATTAAGGATTATACAAGGCACTTGACTGCTGTCATAGTCATAATGACAAAAGTGGCAGTTTAAAATGGAGTGAAACACTCTATAGGACTTGTTCTAGCCATAATTGAATAAGAAGCGACACCGCTCACAAATTCTAAATTTAACTGCTAACATGCATTTATCGATAAAAGTTTTGGTTATTTGGTACAATCAATTTCCGTACTAAGTAAAATCCTAAAATTCCTACGTGATTGTTATTAAATTACCTGTATTGCTTCCCATTTAAATTATTTGAGGTAAATTTTGGTCTAGGGATTTTGATTTTGTCAGGAGATTCCTTGGCCCATTCGTTCATTGCGGTGAACTGTGACTTGCCCTGCAACTGCACGCACCAATTTGTTTTTATTAGAAACTAGCCACCAATATGAAATCTATTTACGAATGCAAGCGGCTAAAGTAAGATTTGAAAAGTTGTCATTTTCGGCCTATTTTCGTCCCGAACTAAAAGCTAAGGAAAACCTGACTTCAAAACCAGCCGCCACCATTGTTACAGGTGCACTGAGATTAGAATTGCACTTACACACAATGCAATATGATGCGGAAAGGTGTAATCATATCAGCCCTCAGCCCTTGTTCTCTATGAAAATTAAAGTTCAATGCTAAGCTGGCTGATGATGCTTACATGTCTAATGTCCACTAGCGACAAGCAGAAATTTCAATATATTATCACATTAAATAGTTGAATATTAGTTTATTTGGTGCACAAAAACGTGTAAAGTAAATGGAATTAACAACCAGTAGTTTTGGTTCGGCGTATTAATCAATTATAAAATGTTGCTAAATGATGAAGCAATGCAAGTATGAAAGTGCAATATGATAATTTTTAATTTATGAAATTAAGGTTTTAAGGTTATGACTTTTTATCACGGAATACTGATATCTGAGAGAAAGCCTGACTTCCGATTGTGCGATTTATCTTGGTGCTTTCAATATTTGTAACTTTGCAGACTGCCAACGGACCTGCCGTGCGATTCCGAGTGCGTTTACAAATAAAAACGTGTAAAGTAAATGGAATTAACAACCAGTAGTTTTGGTTCGGCGTATTAATCAATTATAAAATGTTGCTAAATGCTGAAGCAATGCAATGCAAGTATGCAAGTGCAATATGTGCATTTGCCTGATAATTTATGGAATTAAGGTTTTAAGGTGATGACTTTTTATCACGGAATAGTGATATCTGAGAGAAAGCCTGACTTCCGATTGTGCGATTTATCTTGGTGCTTTCAATATTTGTAACTTTGCAGACTGCCAACGGACCTGCCGTGCGATTCCGAGTGCGTTTACAAAAATCTAAGCCGATTTTGGGTATTGCAATTGAAGGTGGTTCCAATACAAATCATCGTCTCCCAAGAATCATCAGCGTCAATGTAAATAGAGAAAAAGATGAAAAAATAGTCAAATGATGTGTGCATTTTAGACAAAATTTTAGACAAATTTTAGACAAATTTTTACAAAAATAATTATTTTCCATTTATACTTATATTAACAGCCAGACGGATCCGCATTTTCATCCAATTTGAAAGCTGGCCAAGTCATCCTGTCTGTGGACGGCAAAAAGTTGGATGGATTAACCCATGAAGATATTGCCAGAGTTATTTCCGAATGTTATATGGATATTTCAAAACACTCGATTGACTTTACCGTCGTTGAAAATTCCAACAACTTAGTTGTTTTGGGCGGAGGAGTTGGAGGAGGATAATAAATCCGGAATCCCCATTCAACAAAAGCACTCATACACATACAACGAGAATGCTGATTTTATAAGGTTGTAGAACTGTAAAGTTTGATTAACGACTTAATGTGGTAATTGTGGAACTAACTGTCGATATAGTCATGTTATATTTGTTATCTGAGCTGTGCTTATTACACGGCACGGCCACTACTGGTTCGTTGTTCGGGTCAAGCCTCAAGAGAACAGTACAGAAAATATTTTAAGCACCTGGTTGTGAATTTGGCTAGAGTTTGCAAATGGGAATTCAAACCGAATTTAGAAATTTGTGTAAATTTTACCAGAAACGTTTGCCAATTGTACCTAAACTAGGAGTTGCACGTTACGTTATAGCATTATTAAATGTTGTAAGATAAATGTGGTACGTGTACTAAATATATTATAGATGGTTACGGAGGAAAATGGTTTGTTAAAAGTTAGAAATATACGTTGAGAAAATTCAAAAGATTTTTCTGTCAATTTCTTTTCGATCTTCCTCGTTGCAATCCCAGAATTCTACAGATTTGCACCGCAAAACGCCCTGAATGATAAAATATAGAACCCTCTTTTTCACCATTTGGATGAACTTTGTTTTTTAGTGCTTGCTAGAGCTATTTGGTTTGGTGGATTATAATTTATCACGACTGCCAACTGCTGGTAAGAATTTTACTTATCCACAACCTAACACTACAAGCACTTCCAAAACATAACTTAAATTATATAAGTCAGTTACTTATCAGACGCGAAACTAAAATATCCATAAACTTCAATGCGGAAAACCAGCAATATTACTATTTTGTTTGTTCAGTTGGATTTGAGTCCTACTCCAAATACGTCGATGCATTATAGAAAAACTCAGATAAAAAATATTCGCTTTTTGGGCAAAACACCGCTCTGCTCTTTCAGGTTTATTTAATATTAATTAATTAATTTATCCAATTCCACTCGGTTCTTCTTCAATTTATTGTATTAGCCTGTGGACTCGAGGTGCACTCAGTGCACTGTAGTGCAAAACCCTGGGATTAGTTCTAAACGGTTGTAGATTTTTAAATATTTTATTTATCACATTTCCTCGGACTATGTAATTTAGGTTACATTCTTCATCTTCATACTAAAATTAGAAATTAACATTTTCTGCGCTTGGGGCAAGAAGCACAGCACCGCACCGAAAAATCCTCACATCGCACAAGATGTGTACACACACATGCCTTCCATGACGTGGCCGAGGGAATTTCGCCCACTTTCAAATTCTATCCAAGCGTTAGCTCAATGTAATAAATCCCTCGTAATATGGATAATTAAACCAAATAAAACAGTTACTTAACTTGATACGACATATTGTGGTGAGTTCTTATTTCCTGCTCCGAAGCTCTGGTCAACAATTTGACCTCATCTAAGGTGACTAGTGTGCGAAAATGACTCAATTCCTGCCCCCGTCCCTCCTCGCATTATTTGCAGCCCGAGATCCCATCCCTTATCTACCTCCTGTGACAAAACTAACACATGAAAAACGGACTACTGGGTATTCTGGAGTTGGTCAATACCTGAAGTTTTTTGAGGTAAGTACTGGTTTACAACAATATTGTCTTTGGTCGGATTGAGTCAATTTATAATACCCTTCCCTGTATTGTCATTTTTGACTATTCCAACATTTGAGGACAGAAGTTGCAAGTGGCCGTTCCACTGCCTGTTAGTTTTAGTTAAAATTTTTTTTTGTGACTTGAGCACTTTCTACTATCTAATTACTATTGTGAATAATTTGCTAAGTCATTAATTGATAATTTGCCCATTATTGCTTTGTTTTTCAGGATCCTGCCGATACCCCACCTCCAACAAAATACGAGACAAGAGATGAACGGCACGAAAGAAAAAGACGTGAGAAGCAGGAACAAGTTGTTTATAAATTAGAACAAGAAATTGCAGTGTGTAAGTTTGACATGGTTTTTGCATAGTAAACAGTTGGCAATATTTGAAGGTTTAATTTTTGTAATTTTAAACTAGGGAATCCAAATGAAAATGATCGAGCGACCACAGATCCGTTCAAAACGCTTTTCGTAGGCAGAGTTGTAAGTTACACATATTTCATTAGTTTACTTAAGTCTTCACCTTGACTTGAGAAAATACTTACAATTGCGCACTTTTGTAGAATTTCGACTCGTCTGAAAGCAAGCTGAGACGAGAATTTGAGTCCTATGGACCAGTAAAGAAGGTGAGAACAGTGTCAAAATATTATTTTAGTGCTGTTTGTCTGTGAAGTCTTGGGATAGTCATTCATTTCACTTCAACTTATGCTATGGAAATTTTCAGATAATTTTGCAGACGAGCAAGAAGACCGGTAAACCAAGGGGGTATGCATTTGTGGAGTTCGAACATGAGAGAGATATGCACTGTAAGTATTTGTATTTTTATACGCTCGGTCTTGCCGATGACTGACCGTGAAATTATCCAATTTAATGTCAGAAATTACGAGACCTTTCAAAAAGCTTCGAAAATGACTCGGTACATAAATTTTGAATATTGTTTTCGAGGTGATAGAAGTCTAATGTTCAAATAATGTTAAACGATATCCTATCTGACCATCAGGGAGTAACCTGTTCTGTTTTCATGCCTGAGTGCCTAAAACAAATTACTGACTAGCGTTAAATTTTTAGCCCACGTTTTGTTTCCTACATATATGGCTCTAGTTAAAAGTGAAAAATGTGAAATTACCTATGACGTGAGAAGTGGAACGGTACACAGCGCAACTAAATGGAGTGCGCAATTTAATTTATTTCAAAGTTATACTATAACAATCGTTAAATTAAATTTTTGGAAAGGCATTGCTTCATTGAAGCGAATCCCCCCGCCGTAAGCTGAAAGTTGGTTAGGCAAATTTTGCAAAGTTATTTTCTTGGCAGACTGCCGTATTGCAAATTACGTCAACATTAGAATAGGTAGTGGTGAGTATCACTAAAGGGGTTGCGCTTTAATTCATTAGAGATTTTTTGCTGATTCGCGAACTTGGTAAGCTTAAGCTTTGATAACGTTCGATTATATTTCTGAGTGCGTTGTAAGATCATACTCGGTAAGGGTATGTCGGTTGGTAAAAACTCCAATAGGAGGATGAACATCTGATTACGCCAGTTGACTACAAATTCGTGCCTGAGATTTCCTCTGCAATTTCACTTTGATTCATGTGCTCAAAAAAGAAAAAGCCCAGCTGGTGACTTTATGTGAGTGAAGTACCAGGCGTCAGGTAAATAAATTGGTAACGGATAAAAGGTACCAGGTAACTATTCCATTAGCCTTAATTACCACTTTCACTTTTTGGTGTAAAATTTTAAGACAGAAGGGTAACTGTCATTAATGTTTACATAAATTTGGGCTTGGTAACCCAGTATTTCCAAATTTTCATTGGACCTTAAAATTACAATTGTTACCATTGCATCTTTTTCTTTGGACAAATCCTTTGGTAAGTTGAAACTGAAAGGAGTCATTCAGGACCTGGGCAGGGTGAGTTAATTCGTTTCCTGTGATGGATTGGCTGTTCACTTTAGTCGGGTAAACGCGCAAGCGTTAAATTTTGTTCATGTTAAATTAAAATATTAAAATTAAGTTCAAAGATGGTAAGTTTAACCCCCATAATTTCACAACGAAGAACGCGAAGGTGGAGAGGGTAACTTGACTTTTTTGGAAGGAACTCGTGTTTCGAAATATAAAGCCAAATAACTCAACCACCTATATTTTCCATTACATAGGACTCGTGAGAGAAAATTGAACATCTCGTGTGAACCCCGACAGAGTGCCTTAGAATTAACTCAACGGGTAGGTACCTATCGGATGTTAGGACTACCATTTATACCTAGATCAAAATTTGAAGTTAGTAGACTAGGTTTCATCAAATCAGGTTTTACGGATACTCTTCTGGGTAGATTTTCTTAACTAGTGCTAGGGTAGTGAACTTAACATTTTGAATGGCGCATTAAGTCAGCTCAGCTCTTTCATTTTCTGAGAAGACCAATATATTAATGACCATTGCAAATTGATGAGTTTTGAATGTGCTGCCAGGTTTGCTGCACACATTAGACCTGGTTCCACCACAGTTGCATTCATCATTCCGCGCGTTTGTTTCCTTAACCCTGTATAATGTTAATCACTGGCAATTAGGTTTTAAGCAGACTAAGGAACTTGCACGAGTTTAGCCGTTTTTTATTAGTGCGTGCGCCGCTTAGTTTCCAATTTGCGTCCTATGACTTGGTCTAATTCTTTTCTGATGTTCTAGCGGCGTTCCGGCATGCAGACGGTAAGAAAATTGATGGGAGGCGAGTACTGGTGGACATTGAGCGTGGACGAACAGTCAAGGGTTGGCTCCCGAGACGACTGGGTAATTCACTATGTATTCATATTAGCTTTAATCAGGCACTACTGGCCAACAATCACACTAAAACTATATTGATGAATTATTAAGACAAACTTTAACTCTATTATCAGGTGGCGGACTTGGAGGAACTAGACGAGGTGGACCCGAAATCAACTTGAAAATTTCTGGACGTGAGGACCCTGATCGCGAAAGATTCCGAGATGACGCTAGAGACGACAGCAGATCCCACAGACGTGAGCATAGATCAAAGGATCGTGAGCGAAATGATTCTGTGAAGAGAGATCGTAGCCGCGAAAGAGGCCGTGAGAGAGACAAGGATAAAGATAGGAATCGGGATCGGGTTCCTAGAAATGCTGATCGAGACAGAGAACGAGACCGTGGCGATAGGAGTGAAAGGAAAAGACGACGCTCTCGATCCAAGGATAAAAATGACAAAGATAACGAAGAGGGTGGCGAGGAGAGGCCAAGGAAACGATCCAGGTCCCGCGAAAAGAAGAAGCACAGGAGCAAATCTCGAGATCGGGATAAGAAGAGGAAGAGGGATAAAGACAGGGATGGGTAGGAAATCAAATGAGTTTTATTTATTGGAAAATGTGTGGTTGGTTCATTTTCATTCTGATGTTTAGTGAACGTGGCCGTGACAGAGACCGGGACCGCAAAGAAAAGGACAAGGATCGTATCAAGACGGAGGAATCCGACATGGGTGAAATACGTGTTAAACAGGAACCAGTTGATGGTATGGCTTTCCCAACGAACTTACTTTAAATCTTTATATATTTGTTTAATGTACCTGCTCACTCTAAAACTCTAAGCAAGTCATGGTTTGGATGTCAATTTTCTTATACCTGCTCCATTTTCAGACTATCCTACTTTTGACGATTCCTACTACAATAATGGAGGAGGATACATGAAGCCGGAGCCAGACGAGGAGGAAAATGTAGGAGGTCCTGCAATATTAAGATCAGACGGGGCTGGTAATGATGACTACGGCGAATATTAATTATAATTCTCCTGGTTAGTGTTAGGCATATATGTTCAGTTCATATCAAAAACATTTGTTTACTTCCTTAGTTTAACCGACCCTTAGTTATGTTAAGAGCAAATTGGAAATAGTGGAAATATTGGTAATATGTAGGAAATCTTATTTATTTGCTTGCATTATCTTCTGCATGCGTTACTTATATAACAGATTTTAAAATCTTATTTACAGTGTTACGGGTTGTCTTTAAAATTGTGATTTTTGCAACAGAGCAATTTCAAAATAAAACGTTTCCGTTCTGTAATAATTTCATTTTATTGCTCCGTCAATGAATAAACATATATGTAATACATAGTAATTCAGAGTAAAATTTTATTCGTTCCCTCCAAAGATTGACAACGGGGACATTTCAATTGAACATGACAAAAGGAAGAAAAACGTTAAATTCATAAATCACTCATGTTTGCGCAAAATTAACTCGAATACCTCATTGGCACGTCGACGCATAAGCTGAACATGCTGTTTCTGCTCCTCAGAAAACAGGTACCGCAACCCAATTTTTTCCTTTTCTAAGAGATCGTATTGAAAAGGATTCTGTGGCTTTCCTTCCGATGCCAAAAGACGAAGCCGTTGTTGTGCCAAGATGTTGTTCTGAACTACACTTCGATAAATTTTTAAATTCAAAAAAACTTGGATCTAAAATTAACTCGAATACCTCATTGGCACGTCGACGCATAAGCTGAACATGCTGTTTCTGCTCCTCAGAAAACAGGTACCGCAACTCAATTTTTTTCTTTTCTAAGAGATCGTATTGAAAAGAATTCTGTGGCTTTCCTTCCGATGCCAAAGACGAAGCCGTTGTTGTGCCAAGATGTTGTTCTGAACTACACTTCGATAAATTTTTAAATTCAAAAAAACTTGGATCAAATTCCGGAAAGTTACTGGGACCCGAACCTCCCATTTTGTTAAGTAGTTGACCAGTAGTACGTCACGTCACTCAACAATGATCCAAAATTCGAAACATTTGTTCCTTTTTGTCTCCAAAAGCGTCTCGAATCAACGCAATCCTACCGCAAGAACACGCGGCGATCGTATTTCATTAATCAAAGTATTAAGTTTCGCGGCAACAGAAAACAGCTTGCCCCAATTTGGTATGCAATTGCCACATTGCGCATTGGGATTGGAATCGGAAGGATAATTCTTAACACAACTACGATCCAAATTAAAATTGATGAAATTTCCGATGCTTCGGAAATTCACGAAAATATGGATGCAGTGAATCATGTTAATTTGGTTGTCATGTGCAATTGATTTGTTTAGACACGCGACACAGCTCGAAAAAACATAAAAGGGCTCAAGACCGGATTACTTCAACGGGCTTCATTGTTCAATCTATTGCAGTTTTGTTCTAAGTTTAGTGTGCAGTTCTAAATTTTTGAGTCAAGTCTATAGTGAATGAATTCATATTCATATTCAAGTAAGTTAAAATTTGCCGAACTCCTGGTTTCAGGATCATCAGGTTCAGTTTTATAATCCTTCAAAGATGGTCTCGTCCAAAAAAAGGAAGCCGTCATCGGACCGTTCAGCCTCGGACTCTTCAAGCGACGATGAAGAGAAAGAAAACTCCGAAGTTCCACCCAGAAAGGTGTTGAGGGCCAAAAGGCAAGAAAAGCCATTTCCACCTCCAATTGCAAATGACTGCGGGATAGATCCATCTAATTTTGTGGCTGAAAAAATTGACAAATCTCTCACCTTCAGTTGTGTGGGTGGGTTGGACGAAACCCTGCTGGAGTTAAGGCAATCTTGTATCATTAGAATGGAACACCAGAAGTACTTCCGGAACAGTTTTGGGCTCCAGCCCATTAAAGGAGTGCTATTCTACGGGCCTCCTGGAACCGGAAAGACGCTTCTTGCCAAAGCTTTGGCCGGGGAAATGGCAAAGTCCTCAACCCAAAATGTGTCATTTTTCTATCGCAAAGGAGCGGACCTTCTATCCATGTACATCGGGGAATCGGAGCGAAGTATGAAAATCCTGTTCGAAACTGCCAAGAAAAACTCCCCATCCATCATTTTTTTTGACGAGATAGACGCCATTTGTGGAGCCAGGCACAACGACACCAGTAAGAAATAAAATTTAATTTAATTTAATTGAATTGAAGAATTTAGTATAGAGGACTTCGAATGCTAATCTTTCAATCTATTCAAAGACAGTTCAGCCCACAATACGTTGGTGTGCTCTATCCTCGCTCAAATGGACTCCATTGCAGGGGGAGATGTCCTCGTGGTTGGAGCAACGAATCGCGTGGATTCCCTCGACCCTGCTTTTCGACGCCCTGGACGTTTTGAACTGGAAGT
>JAAXYW010000640.1:0-32369 GCA_036851895.1 Orthonychiurus folsomi | reverse complement strand
CAAATAATTCCGGAAAAAATATTCACACGTCCAAAATCGTGTGTACTTTAAGTATTAGTGGCATAAAAGTCACATGGGTAATTATGCAGGGTGGTGCACCCATGAGTTCATCGATCTTATAAATGTGGGACACCCTCTGTAGAATGTAGAACTGACCCCTGCGCTATTGTTTGGGTGGAATAATTATACGCGCGACCTTCTTGAAACGCGTAAAACTTGAGACCTTTAAAATTATGATTCTTCCTAGATTGGTATTGGAGAAGGCGGGAATAAACGGTGATAGGAATGAAACTCTTGGTTTTGCTTTCACATCTGGAGGGATCGATGAGTTTGCACTGGAGTTGGTTCCGTCCTCGTGACATCGTCTACTCCTGGAGAAAAGCAAAATTTCACTTGGAGTCTCACGCTCTCCACGCTCACAACACCCAGTTTTCACTCGTCTTGCGAAAGTGCCTTCCAGCCCCACACGTTGGAAAGGTCCGTGGACCGCCATGGACAATGTAATGTAGCCGATAGCAGCCTAGCGTTCGCTTTGAAAAAAGTTGTCTTTGAATCTCGCACTCAATGCACAAGCTCGAATCTGAACGACTATCTCTTGTTTGCAAAATTTAACTTGCAATATTACTTGCTTGCATTTGGACCCCAAGAAAAATGTCAACCAGATTCCGACTCAAAATTTTTTATATGGCTTCATGCACGACGACAAAAAAATTCTTCTCAACTGTGTTTTACAATTTTAAGGCACTCTCATATTTGTGCATCAGAGCTTCCAGCAATGATCAAATTTACAAGGTTTCAAATCAGTTGACAGAATTTTAAAAGAGTTTTACTTGTTCGTTTCAGCATTTTGTTCCTCTCATCTCAATCTCAACCTCTCAGCACATTTCAAATTTAGAAACTCGTTGCAATATTAAACAGCAAAGACGGCAGGGCAGGGTTAAAAAGGAAGCCATTTCACCGATCAAGATTATTAAAATAACAAAATTGTTACCTATTTGTCAATTTAAAATGTATACTCTTCAAATCAAATTCATGTGTTGTTTGCAGCTGAGCAATTTTATTTCCAACAATCAGCTTTGCACTGCGCGCGGCAGCAAAATAATGTTTTATATCAACTTAAAAGTAAAAGCTTGGCATTTAGTGTAAAACACTTACCCGGAAAAATATTTCTAAGAGCCCGTTAATTCATAACTCGTGAGTGCCGGCGACTCACTAGCAGAAATCAAGTTGGACTTTCTCCAAGAAAGCAAAAATGCTACGAGTGGATACCACAAGAACCTTCGTGCTCACAACACGCATGGAACATCAATATATTAGGTAGATATAAGGAAGAGTGGAGGCTCAGTGAGTTCCAGGTTCTCAGCTGAGTCGTTTGGATGGGCTCCGGAGCTGCCATGTGCTAAGCTGAACTTAAGTTTCTCTCAATGAAAGCCACAGTGAAAGTTCCAACACAGAAAAGGATTGAGTCTCAATTTATCACTGTAAAAAGTTTTGGAATTTAAAGACAAAGTCTGACTCAAACTCCAGACTATTTCAAAATCATAAATAGAACAGGTAACTAATTTATCAGCCACCCAGTATTACAAGTTTCTCAATTGAATTTGATGAAGTGGGATGTTCAGATGAATGTGTTTTTTTCGGCGGGAGAGTAGAGTATCTTCATCATATTTTATTGTGGAGTGAATAGTGTGATTTATGTGGTCGGTTGTCCACAGACAAAGTGGTGCTCTGTTTAAGGATTCTTGTCCGCGTCTCTTCACTCACTAACTCAATTGAGGTGCCCGACACATTCAACGCTTTGTTTTCTTCAAAGGGCCAAGTAAGTAATTGTGCACTTACTTTAGCTCCGACTGATGAGGATGAGTGTTGCGTGTATGGGGGGATCTTATTCCGTGTAATTGGATGCAATTGGGAATTCAATTTGATACGCTGTTTTCTCACTTAATGTTAAAGCATTAATTTAATTCTGGACGACACGCTCCTCTTTGAGTTCTTTTCATCTCTTTGAGTTTGCAATAGTGCCTGAGCCAAGGATTTAAAATTTTAAGGGAAATTGTGGTTGGCAATAAATTGGATCCTTGTAGTATTGTGTACGTAATCTGTCAGCAAGTCTCATAAATCTTCAACCTCCTCGAGTCGAGCATAAAGAGCCCGAGAGAATCCCCGTCTAATTTTCGTATGCACACAATTTCTCAGCGCTCCAGGTTTATCGTTAATTGCATACACAATTTAGAGTCTATCCAATGTTTTATTAATGAAAGCCAAGTATTTTGTGGAAATGAATGCTCTTGGGCGGGTGGGAATTAATGTTGATGCAATGTTGCACGGGGGACTGGTAGTAATATAGTATTCCTGCAATATTTGGCTTTTCTAATATTGGGAGACAATCATGCCACAAACTAAAATTAAATCATACAATGTTTTCCCTTTCATCCCTTCACGTCATTACTATTTTGTTTAATGCATAACCCAATATTTCAGTGGCACACAATTTAAGATTACGTACGTTTGTCAAAAGACCCGTTTTCCAATTTAGCATTTGCGAACTTATGTTATTTAAATGAATTTACTATGCACATATAGACTCATAAGACATGGAAAATAGAAGCAAAGAAGAAATAAAGTAGAAATAAAATAACTAAGAGCTGAATAACTGAGAAGCGTAATTTTTATGCCAATTCAAATTCGAATTTCTACAAAATTGGACCATAAATGCTCGCAGCAGAACCTAAAATCAAAGGACAAGACTAAGACATAAATTCGACATAAATTCGGAAGTTAGCACATGGATTTTGCAGAGGCAAAAAATCAGCGTGCTAAGATCCTAGTCTCTCACATGCTCATGGCTGTTTTTGGTTGGAGTTAAGGTGTAGGATCGCAATTATCTTGCACGCTTTGCTACTAAAACTCAAAAGCCCATATAATAAATGTCCTCACCGGACTTTTACATATATTCGTGTTCACGGGTCTTGGAAAGCTGGGTACATGGAAAAGCGTGTTCCCACGCACAGCTATTCATTCTAATTCGACTCGTGGAAATACATGGAGAAAGGAAACTGCGGGCGGATCCTACACTCTTGCAGTGCCCTTTCCTTCTCTTTATGTATTACACCTGATCCGCCCATTTTCTTCCTTATTCATTGGCAGCACCAAAAACTTTTGCTTCCTCCTTGCTGGCACATATTCAAGAAATCCATCAGATTTAATGAAAATTGACCTTAGCAGAAATAGCTAAAATAAATGCGAGAGCTCGTTTAGAATTTTTTCAGATTGCGCATTTAAACTAACTGACAACGAATTTGACAGCAAATTCTTTTGATTCATACCCAGACCATGTATGTATTACACAAAACGACCTTAAGAAGTGTGAATTTACTTAATTGATATTATAAAACGATCCATATGATGAACTGCAAATGCTATTTTCGGAATAATGTATTGTCCGCATGAACGGGCATAACTCTTGTTAAAAGTTTCCAGCAACACCTGCACTTCACACGAGTTTTGACTACTTGATTCTTACCTGCTGGAAGAAATAGCCTATTCAAAGATCGAAGGTTTCCCCAACATATAAGCTCCTATATTTTCAAAATGGGTCAAGGAGCAGGAAAATGTGTATCGATCTATAGAGAGGCGAGGCCTGAGAAAAGAAAGATATTTGTCATGAAACAATTCACAATATCCATCAAACACAAAGAATCTGGGGATCCATGGAGTAAGTCCGCCCAAAAATGAATGTGATAGAAGTGGCAGAGTGTCTCTGATATATTCGTTGTCTGCCTTTGCAAGTCCTTCCCATCAATACCATCCTGACCGAACAAACAATACACTACTTTGCCCCCACGTAAATTGGATCATTTCTCCTTTGATTGCGTTTTGCGTTTCTCCCTTTTCCCTGTCCACTGCTAAATTCAAGTAAAATCTACCACCTTTGTGTGTAATTTTCTCATCCCATTCCAATTTCCCACATCCAAATTTGTTCACCTCATCCACTCCCTTTAATCTCGGGTTGGTTCAGTACACTATCAGAGCTTTCCCCAAGGCCTCTTTTTGTCAACCCGTATTCCACGATTAAATTCTGAAATTATTTTGTTTGCAAAACCACAACAGACGCAACACAACGCTTCAATTGAGTAAACAATTGTGAGTTTAATAACAAACAAAGGCCTTACGCGATTTGCATAACAAATTTCCGTCTCTTCTTTGAGTCCCTGTTTTTTTCAGCTCCTCAAATTCCTAGTCTCGAAGCTTTCACAATGTTTATAAAACATTCAAACCACCATTCATGCCTTCCTTTCCACTGAATTGAGAGGAGCAAACTTTAAATCCAATGATTTAAATTCAGGTGAGGAGGTCGTCAACAGTACCGAATTCCCGGGACTTTCAATTTCCAAAGCTAGTTTTGTGTTTACTTGGAGGCAATTAAGTAGAATCTGCCTGCACAATGTATCAAAATTAGGACAAAGACTTGGCAAATAAAGAGGGGGAGGTCAACAATAGTCGGATCCAACAACAAATGCGTTTGATACTGTTGAGTTTGGATTTCTAATTTCATTCCTTGTAAAGTTTGCACGGGGGAATGGGACGGAGAGGAGAGTGTGGATGGAATTCTGTGCAAATAGTTACGCTTTCTCTTGTGAGGCCGAGGGTGGTTGGCATTAGACTTTTAGTCGGACGGGAAAAGATTTGGAGTAAAAGGCAAGCGTACGTAAGGCTAAGTAGGTAGGAGGGAAGAGGATCCCGGCCTGTGGAAGGATCGATTCTTCTTCTCATGTCTGTCCATCTGTCTCTTTGGGCCTTCCACCTCCAATGGAGTCAAGATGAAAAGCGACGCTGAGCTTTCCTGACCCGCCAAAATCTCCTTTTGTAAATGTAATTTTCAGTAGTGCATTTTCCAACAGAGTGGAAAAAGTTGGGGAAATGTTCTATTACTGGAACTGAATACGGAAGGAGTCTATTTTCCTATTCTGTGTGTTTGAAAAAAAGTATTGGTGGGTAATGGAAGAAGGGGAATCCAAATTCAGAATCCTAGTCTCTTGAATTTATCCGCTTCGCTTATCATCGTATGATATGAGGGCTCAACGATACGTGACAATTTAGCCTACATCCTATTTGACAAGTCTGGCGTACCTGCCTCCCTATAAATAATTAAGCTAACTATGATGGAATAGTCTCCACAAACACTGTTTTGCATTCCACTCATTAAACTCATCAAGTTCTTCATTTCCTTGTGTTTGTACTTGGCGAGTCCTACAGCCGAAATAAACACCCATCAACCTATTCCCGTTGATTTATTTCCAACTTTGTTCCTTGTTATGTTATTTGCAACTCAATAACAGTTATTTATATATTACAGTCAATACTTTGCTGCTTGTGCCTGTCTTTTAAACCGGAATTAATTTAAATTGGATATTTAATGACTCACTGCTCCGTCTGGGCCTACCTTCTGAAACTGACTTTGAGATTAAAATCTTCTCATCTGTTCCTACTTCGTGAACGGGATTTTGATCAGCCGAGTTTAGAGCCGAGGTTTGAGTCTATCGATTACCCGAAAGCAACTTTAATAATATTGGAATTCCATTTGACTTCCCTTCTTAATTTGACGTATACTGTAACCTAATTTAAGCCTATTTTTGAACGCGTTTTGTTGTTTTTTCGAGTGGTTTTTCCTACCCCAAATAACTGATGGCATGAAATATTTTGAGTACGGGCAAAAGCAGCGTGGTATTTACTGGCTGACGAAAGTTTGTTGAATCCATCCGCGTAGATATAGGAATTTGGGGAGATGGAGATTTGAGTGCCTGACTTTCTCCATTCAATCTCATTTCATTCTTCGGCGACCAAACCGCCAAAGCCGCTCTTTGTGTTATTATGATTTCCCATACACGTCCTTATTTTTATTTTGCAACGGAACGTATCCTCGCATCCTGTTTGCGTTTCATTTCATCATTCCTCCATTCTATACACACATCCTTTTCCCCACGTCCTCTCAAATGCAATCATGTTCATGTTCTTATGGATTACTCAACCTAAAGAATACATGTCGTATTATGACTCGATCCCGCCTATTCCTCGTCAAAGTTAACCTAAGGCGATTGGACTTGTCGGACAAAAGAAACTTAGTTTGGATAATTTTGTGACTGGGAATGAACGTCACAATTCTAAGCAAGTGAACAATAGGCAGATGGATTTCTTCAAACAATGTGATTGTATTACCAGCCGTTATTAAAGGATCCATGTGCCATTTACTTCCACGACCTTGACTTTATTCCTAAGAATGGGCGGGGTGAAGACTGGAGAAAATCCAGCAAATTTATTGCCCATGATTTTCCATAGGAGCGGCATGACTCCATTCAAGATCGACACGGAGAGAATTGAAAGAAATTCATGCTTAAGCGGAACATCAAAAGGATCCGGTCGAGATTGAGCTTGTTCTCTCAAAATTGTACTGGTTGCATTATGGGTGGGAAAGTTTTCCCTTTCCCTCATCTTCCACAAGTCAAATCCATGCTGGAAATTATTTCATACCGACGCTCCTTCTTTCCAAACTGGAAACTTCCTATTATCCCCAGGCACTCCAAACTACAAGTACACACCCCTTCTGCTTACCTTGGAAAAGTTGGAAATAATGAAATTTATATTCCAATCCAACTCCTAGTAGTACTCCCTAAACAAAGACCAACTAACATTTTTTTAAGCTCCTAATTGGACTCAACTCTGGATTGCAAAATCTACACGCTTTCTCCAACTTCCAAAAATAGGAATCTGGGCTACGAGTACTACTGGAGGCAAGTCACGGCACGGCAGGCTTGAACACGGCATGGCATTTAATTGGAGGTGTCCTGAGCATTTGTAGCTCCGGAAAAAATGTACCGTTCTCGTTTAGGACGTCGAGGGATGACGTCATGGGAAAAAGAAAATGTGAAGGGATTCCGGTACAATAAAATGCACGAGGGGGAAAGTGAATAGGGCGGGCTACGGAAGTACGAGTGACTGAGCTTGGAATCGTCCTACAAACTTACTACGGCTTCCCATGCTCTCCTCTCCTTCCACCAATGTTAATAATACCAAACTCAACAAATCCTTCCCGCAATCCCCCCTGTCATCCCGTGCATACGAACGAATGGAACGATTTTTATGAAGGATCGATCATTGCATTTGCTTTCTCCCTCATTTCTTAACCTCTCCAGTGCGAGTGGAGTCCCTTTCTCATTGCAAAATTATTATTTGGGTTACGGAATAAAGAAGTGGTATTAGTAGTTTGGTTGGCTGGGCGACATGTGGTTTGAGGGAAAACTCGTCCTGAATGGGAGTGTCAATAATGTGTCCGTGTCAGTCGTGGATGCTTCCCGTTCTCTCTGCCTGTAACTCCAGAATTTGCTGGGAAAGGGTAGTTGCTCCTGTGTGTATCCGGGTTAAATTCCCCGAACCCAAACTCCCAATTATTCATAAACACAAACACAACTGATTTCAACGGAAGCCTTCGTATTTCCTTGTCGGGGATAGCTTAGAGGGTTTCTGGGTTTCAACTGAAGAGGTTTTGGGTTGGATAATTATTGATTGGATCCTGCCAAGGGGTTTTGCAACCCTCTCAATAAAATAGAGTTTTTCATGCCATGAATGATTAAGTGGAAGCCTCCAGGAGGATAATTGTTGGTTTTCCTCTTCCATTTTCCACTCCGTTGCTAAAATTTAGTAAATGTTATTCCAAGGGCCGTAATGAATTAAATAGGGACCTGATGATGCAAGACGACTACTTGTTTGTGTAACCATAATGCTCTACTTTCATACCAATTACCTTGCCTGACTCAAATAAATAACTTCCCATTTACTCAATCGCATTTATTTAAGCCCCGCTGGGGTAATAGCATTCTTGGAAGATTGCGAATTTAAATTCCATAAGACTGGCTTTTAAAGTGTTACAGCAATATTTGATCTGGAATTCAGTAGAGCACTCTTTGATTATTTTGAGACCATATGTTCTGTCTAACTTGTGCCTGTGTCCCTTTCCATTTCCAATGCCCTAGTTTGTATTTCTGTTTAAACATTTGATGTTTGATTAGGGAAATGTGGGGGCACCGTGGATTGAGTCCGTCGAATCGTCATAAGTTTATCAAATAGTCCCACAAGGAAACTTTATAAAACCACAGGCGAGGAAAAGTTTATCTTTTGGAATGCAAAATTGTTGCCAGAAACTTTCTTTTGTGATGCTCAATTCCGATCGTGTGGTACTTTGCTTGGGTAAATAATAGGTACATGTTCAAAGGCCATTTCCAGACCAGTGCTAAATGTAGTTGGATTCCAAAACTTTGGATCCGTCCGCGTGCTTCCTCTGCTGAGCTCAGCCCAGTGTTTAACGTTGGGAAGTGTCGGTTGGGTAGAACAAAGTACAAATCTCTATCGGGACTCAAATTACTTGGTGTCCCTCCATTACTTCTCGATTACAGCACAGGAATTGTTCCAAACTGGCAAGTCTGTCCACAAACAGAAGTTGCACATCAAAATGGAAATTAAGTGAAGTTTAGACAGAATTTAATTCCAGAAAACTATTAAGAAGTTGCGATTTGAGCTTGAATTTAATGAAATGTACGGGAATGAAGGTGGAAGGCCTTTAAAATATAAATTGGTACAATAAATACCCTCAACCTACTAGTATTGCATGTGGAATGGAATCCGTAATTGATAATTTTCGCTTGCGAGCAAATCACATCAAATGAAAGCAGAGAATCATTACTCATTCCAATTGGAAAGCAAAACACAAGCGTACCTTTCCGTTAGCCATCGCGTTTGAAATGGAGGACTCGTGTCGCATTCAAAATCCTACGTAGGTCTAGATAGCCAACAAAAGACTGCGGAGCTTGGGTTGTACTCAAGTTTGACTGGATGCCATGGCTTCCAGACAAAGTCTTTTATTGCATGGAATTGCCAAGGGAAGAGAATATACATATCACGTCCATCTCCATTCCGATCCAGGGTACATCAACTCCGAGGAGTCAGATTGCATTTTGATATAACTTACTGGAGGTATGACGCCAAATTTATGTTGAAAATGGATGAAACTCAAATAACATGTGTCGGACGGGGACACATTTAATGGAACTGCCATCACCCACGCGAACGCTGAAACTTGTAAGTTCTGTTCCAGCATCACAACCTGATTGAACCGATTTCACCAACTAATTGGCAGTTTGGGAATTTTTTGGGGGCAATAAAATTCACGAGGCGTTCTATTCCCTTACACTTTATTACTGTTCACACTACTTGCCTCCTGTGGAATTGGCAAATTAGTAGTTCTCATAAAGTCACCACACGTGGCGGTTTGAGCCGGATTTGTGACTCAGGTGATGAGGGAGATCACTCGGGATCAATTTAGAATTTGTGGTAAATTGTCAGTCGTCGGATTTAACTTCGGAAATAAAAGGGGAGTTCTCTAAAGGTTCTTCTCATATCTACTTGAGCTTTCATAACGACAAGAAGAGCTTACATAACGACCTGAAGCCCCCGTCCTGAATTTCTGGAAGGGAATCAATTTTGCATGTGTAAATACAAATTAATGTTAACGAACTTTACTTATCAAAGAGTCTAAAGTTCCTTAATTGGTATTGATATTTGCAGTGACAGTGAGGATGTGGAAGGATGATGGCAAGTGGAATGGCTCGCGTTCGAAATGAACCGAGCGAATCAACATTGACCTCAGCAAAGACTCAGAGCCCAAAAGCACAGCAAAGGGTCAACTTTGAAGAAGAATACAAAGAGCCACAAAAGTCAGCCAAATTCACCATATCGGTGGATGATGCGGAGCGAGGACAAATTTCAAAAACTCCCAAGGCCCCCGCATCAACTCCATATTTTCAAAATGCTCCGCTTAAAAGACTTAAACATCCTTTGGAAGAAAATATTTTTACAAGCCTTATTATTACACTTGTGGCCGTTTCGGTAGCTCTACTGGTTGGGATCCCAATTCTTTTCCTTGTAGGATGCATCCTCGTTGTAGTTGTGATCCTCAGATATCTTACTGTGATTCTCGAAGGTTATTGCCGCTGTCTACCCTACATTTGCTCCAATCGAAATGTTCCGTCGAATCGAGTGCAACCTCGCATCTTTCCACTGAGCAGGTAACAATTTCTAGGATTTTTTAACACAAGTGGAAGCTCTTAATCCAATTCTTATCAAGGCATCCAAACTTATGATCCTGGGAAAGTTAAGAAAAAAATTACAATGACATCCTGACAGAGAAAACATAGTAAACAACACATCTAGTTCTTGCGTGGTTTTGACATTAAAAGTCACCTTGAAATAAAGTTGGCGGAAGAATACTCATGTCAACTACGATGAATTAAGAATTGCGCGTCAAAATGTAGAAAAGTTTCTACCAATTTCTAGCAAGAGCGCGAGCGTAGTTGACAGGAAGAAACATTTGGCGGTGAATACAAATTATTCCTGGTGACAAAAATTTGGAAAGGAGTAAGCCCTGTGGGATGCTATATCTCTCCTCCATAAAAATGCCTAGGGTTACATGTGGGAAACATTTCCCCGTGTTTAGGACTTTCTGAAAGCTTTCTCAACTCTCTTTACGCAAACATTTATAAGATTTGTGGAGGAAAGCATCACCAGAACCTTTCTGCATTATGGCTCTGGCTTTTATTGATTATTTTGGGAAGCATACCGCAAAAATCACATCCTGGCTTTTGGAATTTATGCATAATCTCTTCAAATTAGTTTGAATGAAAGCAAAACTCCACTTTGAGCTTGATGTGATGCGTATTTACTGTAGATTTTGATTATTTGGTAATGTATTGCATCGGAAGTGGATGAGAAATCTTTTCATTTGATACAAGCATCCATCCACCATCCCGTTCAATTCCATAGAGCCGTAAAATTGCAATTTGGTGTAGTCTTTCACTTCTTTCTTTCATCTGCCTTCTCAGGTTCTGGCAAAGTATTCATTCTACATCACATTTATTGCATCCATTTCTCATACACAACGTTCTATTTGAATTCTGCAATTCAGCTGTACATTAACACGCACAAAAAACTCTTTTAGAGTTTAGTATTGATCTTATACTCTTGTAAAATGTGCGTTTCAATTTTTAAATGGAACAAAATCAAACGTTAATATATCCAAATTATAAATTCGTTAAGCAGGGTTTGTTTGTTTGTAGTGTTGTCATTATTTAAGTTTAGATAACAAGAAAGGTAATGGGATTTGGTTGTGATTGCAGGCTTGCAATTGCGAACGACGTGCGTTGGTTGGGGAAACGAAGGACCAAGGAGGCTCAAGCGATCCTTCACACAGTCCTCATCTTTGAGGGTTGTTTGGAATTATCCAATTTGCGTCATTTGGTCCAAACCAGAGTCCTTCAAGCAGAAACTTCAGATGGAGAATTGTCCTATCCACGCCTTCAACAGCGAGTCGTGCCATTGGTTGGGGGTTACCGCTGGGAACCGGATACTCGATTCGATATTCAAAACCATATCTTCTACGGCCCACTTCATCTCCGATCCGAGGCTCCAGTCCAAGAATATCTGGGACTCCTACTCATGGAAAGCCTCCCACAAGGAAAACCCCTATGGGAAATCAGAGTAATTCCAAATTATGGGACACAACGTGATACTTTGGCAATTCTTCGCGTTCATCAATGCCTTGCAGATGGAATGAGTCTTGTTAGGATTTTGTCCCACTCCCTGGCTGACCATGCCCAACTCCATATTCCCCAACACCCACACTTTGCAGGACTCACTTTCAGCTTCAATGTGATCCGCTCTCTTATTGTCGGCCCATTAACACTTTTCCTTTGGCTGTGCATGACTACACGTGATAAAACTTTCTTTTCCCGACCACTTCAGAAACGACCATGTTCAGAGCTGCGGCCGGACCCTGATACGTCCGCTAAGACTCATTTGTTGAGAACCAATGATCGTTCACGAAGCTATTGTGAAAATACTCAAAGAAATACTAATAGCCCTGCAGGGAGTGTCAAAGTCACATCCATGGATGACGGTGAGGAATCTCTGAGAGGAGGGAAGCAATCTACAAAGTCGCCGTCGGGATCCATTGGGACGGAGGAATTGGGGGAGTCGAGTACATGGGATGTCTCTTGGTCAGCCTCCTTATCAGTTACAAAAGTTGCACGACTCAAGCAAATAATGCGAAGTTCTCTGAATGATGTACTTTTATCCGCAATGGCTGGAAGTATCAGATCATACCTTCAGTCTCAGGGGATCACTTATCCGGATGACGTCAAGGTTTGCACACTTTGGATTTACCACCAAAATGTGTGGTTCCATTAAAAAAGATTGTTTGTTTGGATTTCAGGTTGTTATTCCAATTGATTTACGAAATGATGTCGTATCTCCAAAGTACAGTACAAAATTAGGTTGCAAAGTGGCAGCCATTATGGCCACTGTTCCATCCGGCACAGAAGCCGCAATTCCGAGGCTTTGGGCGACACGCCACCGTCTTGATGAGGTGAAAGCGTCTGCGGATCCTGTGGTGGCTTATGGAGCTACTTCAATCATGATGAATCTGTTTCCACAGAAACTTGGTGCATCCATTTTAGACAGCATTACAAATAAGGTAAGAAAATTCTTTTTACCAATGATCTCCTTGACTCATGAAAATTGGAATATTGGTAGGGACAAAACGTAGCTAAATTACTATTCTTCGTGTCCAGAATCCCGCCCCTTTCACTTCACTTTGCATTATGTGTGTGGAAATAAAAGTACCTTTGGCATTCTGGTGTTCGAATATCCAGTAACAGTGCCGTATTATATTCTGCATGACTTTATGTTCACAATACAGTTGAGCAAGCAATTCTCCGACAAAGACAGTCGGGTTTTTACTTGGATTTCTTCTGCGGGTTTCTGGTTTCTCAGGTTTTAATAATCTTAGCGCCTGTAAGTCCTTCCTGACTGGCAACAAGAACGTAAATATCGGCTTATTATGTATGATTTAAGCATGAAGACGAAAAATACGTGAATCGCAAGTTATGGAACAAATACTTGCTGGGGGAAGGGGGGCGGGTGTCAAATTTAATCTTATGCAGGAGTACTGAATTTAATAGTTTGAAGCAAATTTTGTATAAAGGCTAATCATGCAAGCCCTTTACTGATTAAAAGAAATATTAGTGGCTATTAAGTAAAGTTCTTGAATTATAGAAGTAAAAAATGGTTTCCATACAATATGTAAGGCAAATTCATTTCTCCTTTACATTTTACAGTATAATCCGCCTTTGCGAAAATACACTTTTGAGATTTGAGGGGGCATTCTTTTAAAATTGTACGGTTGGCTTAACAGGCGTCGTTGATATTCTGCAATTTGTCTGGTCCCACATCTACGGTTGTCGTGGGCGGGTTTCCCCTCAAAGGAGTTTATCCAATTTATCCACCGCCTGGAAGACTGCGACTTTCCATTACCATCTTCACTTATGCAGATCAAATCCACATTACAGTCCTGGCTCACCGCTCACTCAAGGATGCTTGCAAAAGTCTAGTCTCAGGAATGTATGACCAGGTAAGGCTTCCAATTCTTCAAGAAATCGAGTCATGTTATTTAACACTAAACCGCCTCCCATGAAATTGGGAAAAGGAGTACTCGTGTGTCGTGTGGCCGGTCTTAAAGTTTGTAAGTAGCAGCCATTTCGTTCCCCACATGAAATGAGTGCTTTCACATGTGAATGTCCAGTCTCCAATTTTTATGGCCGGTAACAAAGTAGAAAGAACCGCTCCTTCTTTTAAGGCAGAACATGAAATGCACTTAAAACCCTTAAACGAATCGACGATCTGATTATCCCTCTCACTGCACTTTGCAATAAAATCCAAGTAAATACGGCAAAGATACATGTATGTGTCAGTCTTGTTGGATGACAGTTGCCAAGCTGGGATCCAAAACTAAATCTAAGGAGCTGAAGTGGAAATGAAAGTGTATTTGTCATTTTACCCACGAGGCACTGAAGGATAATTCTATTCGTGCTGAAATTATGGATATTTTGAGGTTGACAGGATGGGACGATAATTACTAACTTATTCATGAATTGGACTCCATAGGTCGATCAACTGTCACGTCAATTGTCTCATCGCCGGGTTCCTGGGGAGAGTCGCCGCTCTGCTAGGAGTTCCACGGCTAACACAGAAATTAGCAAACCGCCAACAAAGCAGGTTTGTTATTCCAACGTAATTCCAAATTGCGAAACGATGATGTTTTTATTTACTCTGAATATATATTTGAGATAGTTGTGCAACTTAATGCAATGTTAGCACGTGTTAATATGTCAGTATCAAGTGCGTGTGCACACACGCTCTCGTCCTCGCACAAGATTTTAATACGGAAGAGAAAGAGACTGGGATACGGAATTTGTAGGAAAAGCTGGACACGTGCATGGAGTTAAAATGAGTTTTAAAGTACCTTTGATTCAATTAGTTGCCGTAAAGTAAAGCTTCACCAGATGATAAACCGAGCTGGATTATTATTTATGAACAGATGTTAGGGATATTCCTTCTCTTAATTCCGCATGCATGCTGTCTATGAATATTTCATGTAGCAGACAAATGGATCCACCAAGGCAAGGCTAACTCCTATGGTTGTACAATGCGTATGGGATTGCAAAATTTCAATTCCAGCGAATGACTAGAGGTCTCTCAGAAATTATATAATTTTGTCGAGCTCGCACTCAAAAATATACATGGCATGTATGAATGTTGTTAGCTAATTAGAAAAAAGGGCCCAACACGTACTAACTTAAAGTCGGGAGACGCATTTGGAATATTAATCACGGAGAGGAAGTTTGAGCGAAGTTATTAACATAATCCACCCGAGGATAAAGTGCCGGTTAAAGCCGTAAAGGATTATGCGCTTTGAATTATGTCCCTTTCTCTTGGAAATCACCCGAAGGACTTCTCCCTTGTGTCTTCTATTTACGTGTGTTAACAACGGGGATTACATCCCAGGATGTTGCTAATGATGATTTTCAGGGTAGAAAGCTTTACTATTTTCACGAGATTTTCCCCGGGTTCCTCCACGAAGCACTAATTTCATTAGCACGAACGAGACAAAGGGGCCAGGGAATAAAAGACAAGTGGTTTGGAGCTAAAAGTTCTCCCTCTGATCCCTATTAGTTCTTTTGATTCTTATTTTGTATTTTCCAGATTCACTTCCAACTGCAAGTGGTTCAAGAGCAACTCCAAAAGTTGACTCATCAATTGGATAACCCAGACAAGTTCGTTGATTCCAACTCAGCAGATGCGTCCATGGGATTAAGTTTGGGGATTGGACCAATGGCACAAACAGAGTTGAGGACCCGTCTCCGCTCCCTCAAGACTGAATTCACGGAATTGATTGGTGAGCTGAGGAGGAGAACTTCCATCGTTGAGGGAGTCACCATGTCATTTGAGGTAAGAGGGCAGCCCGAATAGAGGAGGATATCCTATTGAAAAGAAATTCCCAGCATGAAAAATTATATGTCTTCACATCCCGTCCATGTCTTTCGTCCACGGACGTTTCCTTTGGTTGTTATGTTGTTAGCCAATGTGTCGGAGGACCACTGGGGACTTTGAGCGACATGACACTTGACTTTCTCCTTCCATCGAAAATGGGATTTCCTTGGTTTCCATCTTTTCCCTTTGAGTCAAAATGAGAGAAAACTCGCCCCCCACTTTCCTGTCAAATTTTGATTGGGTAGTTAGCTAATAAAGCACAATTTCCACTCCGGCCCCTCCACTGATTTGAGGGGACGGACTAACGTGATGAATATTAATCTCACGTCAGCATGAAAGTTTAATTTTGACTCGATCACGACTTCTAACTTCGTCAAAGTTTCAGGTGGCATCCGTGAACGATTTTAATTCAATTAGTGGCCTTCCGCTTATTCACCCTTTCCCACAAATAGAAAGTCAGTTGTAAAGGCGGAGTGGGAATGTCATTAGGCTTAATTTGTCAGAAGCCAACATTTCACTAGCAAATAAGTCGGATGTACGAACGTGACCTCAGAGCAGAGCCGCTTTTGTTGTTCCACTTTTGAACTTATGCTTAACGTAACCATAATTTTTCAACATCCCACTCTTAAAAATTGTTTTTGTAAATAATCCCTTAACTCTCCACTCCAGGCGGGATCGTATTATTCGTTGGATGCACAAAACTTTTTCAATCAGCCGCGCTGCTTGTTGCTAAAACTAGCGTGCCTCCAACTTTGAGTCATGTCATGTAGCTGTAGCTTAGAGCTGGTCTTATGTTTTGGCAAAGTTTTTGAACTATTAAATAGCAACGGAGGAGAGGTAGGCTACTCATAATAAATTTAAATTAAATCCTTTGCTTAAATTCTTGCACTAAACTTGGGCCTTTGGCTTAAAACTTCAAAGATTTCTCAAATTCGAGTCCTCGGGAACTTGTCCCGTTTCCAAAATCCTTCGATTTGTCTGTTTCCTCCTCAAACCCGTGCCAACATCTTAGAGTATTATCTCAACTCGTTTTCGTTTGATTAGTTTTCATTGGACAGTGAGGGGAACTCAGCTTCCTTCTTCAACTTCATTTGAATGGATTAGGAAATGCAATTTGTCATAGGTCTAATTCTTAGGGGCTCCTGTGGCAGCTTTTCTAATTAGGATTAAGATTAATTAGGCCAACTCCACACTGCGTGTGTTGAAGAGACTTCTCTAAGCATTTTATTTTTGTTTTCAGGATGAAGAAATGGAAGAGGAGTTTAGGAAGCCAAGGAAACGAGCTTTATCTGTCGTCTCGATGTCCGTGTCAAGGAGGAATAGTTTATTTTCAGGAGCTCAGAGTCGGACTCTGGCCACACCCGAGTCCTCTCAATGTTACTCTTCAGACGACGAGGACATGTCCTCCATGACACCGCCACCACCACCACCTCAAATTCATATTTATAGTCCAACTCTTCGCCAGTCTTCATCTCCGATTCGGACGACTGCCGTCTGATCTCCACGGTGACCGACTCACTGCGTCTATCATCAAGTATGACTACGTCAACAACTTCAGTTTCTTTTCAATCCGCGACTCGTTGTATTAACCTCACTTACGTCAAGTATACGGTAAGGTCAGGTTGCATTGTGGACAATAAACTAATCACTTACACAAAGAAAGTGATTAACTCATTAATTTGAGTGGAATTAATGGAGCATGTTGACTGAAGAGTTGTGTAATGTAAAAGAATTGAAGGCTAACTACTACACCGTACCCAAGCGTGTGGAGATGTGAAATGTAATGAAAATTAAGGATTGTATATATAATATTGTACATTGTGTTGTGGGAAGACAAAGACGATCCTTGAAGCGTCCAGTTAGACAAAGAAAATCAATATATCAAGCAGCTGGCTAAGGAAACAAATAGCCACTAACCGCGCTATTCCCTGTACTGTACTCGATCTGTTCTTTCTTCCAGGCATTGTGAGTTTGTAGTTGTATTTTCTATGTTGTAAGTCAAAGATTAATGGTCAAAGAGTTTTGTGGGAATTCCGGTCTTTCAATCCACAGATTGTTGAAAAAGAAAGTCTTCGTCACAAGTGTTACATATTAATGTTTGGATACATACCCGCTCGTCGAATCGAAAGCCACCGCATGCGGTAATTGTATGCCAAAAATCTGATAAACTTACTTATATATAAATGGTGCAAAATAGACACATCAATGAAACTTCTCTGCCAAAAATCGTGTGTCGTGTTTATAATGAATTCCTAGGATTTCTACACATAGTGTATACAATATATATTACTTGTTTGTATGTCCGGAAATCAAATTAAGACAAATTCAGAAATACTGATAATTGAAAAAGATGTATAATTTTTGAGGTGCTAAAATTAATACCTGGTATGGAATGGAATGAGTGAAAAGGTTCACATGAAAATGCATTCTGTTCAAATTGACTCGAAGTTGGGTTCCGCTAACCACAATTTTGGTTTTGAGTTTTAATGAAGTAAGCTCATTAAACATCTTGTTTGTAGGCTAGTAGGCTACCCGCTTTGTATTGTGTCATCTGACGTGCTGTCTGTCTTTAATCATTAATGTTAATTGTCAAAGTGTTATAGGTGCGTGTATACTTAACTGGTTTCTTGTTTTGTGTGAATTAATTTCAAATTCTCGGCCTGATGAAGGATTTGTTTAACATTTATTGTTCTTAAGAAACTTTCGTGTGGTACGTGGTACATGGTACATACCTTATTGCTGTCGGTGTGAGTTTCCTTGTGCTGAAATGAATAAAATACGATGTTTTTACAGTTAATTTATATTCAAATTTATTGGCTGTTGGCATTTTGGTTTTAGTACAAAAACAGCAAATAATATTAGCCAAAAGTCTATACAAACCATCATCAAACAATTTCAGCAATGTTTGAATGCGAAAATACACCCAATGTATACTTCTCCTAATCAAGCAAGAGAATTTTGCTTGAAACATTCTAATACAGTAACTTGTGATTCAGTGACTGTATTCCAATCCAATCAAGTGCAACGTTGAGAGGAAAATTAATAATGTACATGATTTGTTCCCCAAGTAAACAGCCCAATAACAAACAATTCACTTCCATTCGTCAAGCAACCATTATGCAATTCAACTTCACTCAGCGTTTACAAATACTAATGCTCTACTTTAATCAACCAATCAAAAAGAATAAAGCTGAAATCGAAGTAAACACAAAACCTTGGCGAAGTTTGAAATGAGCTTTTCAAGGGTTGCTCTGCTTGTTGTAGATATTCTAGACCAATGTCTATGTTCTACCCAAGTATCTAACGGCTAGTATTAATAATGCTTGCTAACACCTCTGTTAGCACTAGCACTTGCTTAGCTTTCAAAATTTGATATTAATAATTAACTTTTGAAATTAAGCCGCGCTCTGACTAACGTGGCCGAATGTTAGCAAAGCACGTGCTAACAACGGTATTAACAATGACAAAGTTTAGCACGTGCTAACCGTGATTTGGTATTAACAATGAAAAAACTTAGCACTTGCTAAGCTTAAACTAAAGCAAATCGTTAGACAGTTAAGGGGGTGGCTAACCGAGGGATTGCAAATCATTTGGAAATGGCATGCAATTATTTTGAAAGACCACAATAAAAGATGGTGATTTGCAAAATTTCACACTCCGGAGCCCAGTGGTTCGGCCACAATTAATTTTAAAGTTTTGGCAAATTGGGTGTGACCCTGACTACTCTGATGAGGAATAAATGGACCTTTGATCGTCACAAATGGTTAATGTGAATAACAATGAAATATTTATTTACATTAATATGACTCTTGGGAGAGCAAATAATAAATAGTCGCTGACCGACTGAAAAATCAGCTAAACAAATAATAAACAACAAATGATACAAATGTTACCACTCCAATGAACTAGGGAAACGGCAACGAAGTCGGAACTGATGAGTGGACCTCTCGGAACCTAGTCTGTGCAGGTGCCCAAAATCCCTAGACCTCCGTCCTTCTCCGAAGCCAAACACCAACTAACTCTCTCTCCCTCCCTTATACTAAGCCCTTACGGTAGCGCTATATACAGTGGGGTGATGGGGGTGTCACATTACTATCGCCACTTCTTCTAGTAATGGAGTTTGAAAATTAAGTATAAATACAGTAAGTGTTTCCAGATGCATGCAATTATTTTGAAAGACCACATTAAAAGATGGTAATTTGCAAAATTTCACACTCCGGAGCCCAGTGGTTCGGCCACAATTATTTTTTAAAGTTTTGGCAAATTGGGCACAAAAAAATTTTTTAATTGAAAAATTTAATTTTAAAAAGTTTGCCCAAAATGTTTTCGAACGTTCAGTTCGTAAAATTATTATATGACGGTTTTAATTTTTCTGCACAAAAACAATTCGTCGTAAGAAAAGAAGCGTGGATTTTGTTTAGTCCGCCCTGCAGGAGAGCACGTGACCCCGACTAACGGATTCGGTTAGCTCGTGCTAACGTTAGTAAGCGCCTTGCTAACATTATTAATACCAAGAAAAGTTAAGCACGTGCTAACGGTTAGGTCGTGCTAACGTTAGCAAGGAGTAACCGGAAAATTTTATCACGCATTATTAATACTGCCGTTTGTGTAATTTGAATTTTTCTGTTCTAATCTGGTGCAGAAATTAGCAGGAGGCATACCTCCAGTGCAGTGGAGTATAGTATTTCAAACACGTATTTTAAAACTGATTGAAAACTGCTCACTCGTCCTTCAGACATAAATCCATAAGCTTTGCAGACGTAGGTACTTTGATTTTTAGATACACCAAATTTTTTGACAAAAATGCTACAAGTTATTAAATTGGGATGTACAAAGCATTCCTAAAGCCTAAAATATGTCTGTAATTTCCGCCACTTTATCAAAGCATTCACACTCCAAGCCCATTTTAATCTGTCGGAACTCGAATGCTACTTTAGTGGTTCCGAGGGGATTACAAAATGCAATTCGACAACCACATACATGCTCCCACCAATAATTGCTACTTCGTATTTCCTAAGACGACGCGAGATGGTCTTAAGCTGAAGTTGAGCAGTAGTGGACGACCGGGACTGGTTAAAAAAAATCACCTTTCAACGTAGTTGCCTTGTAATAACATTTCAGATTGAAGAAAGCCTCAAATATGATCACGGATCGAGGAGTTTTACGTCATAAGAACCACGTGCCCTTTCTCCCTGGTCTTATGGATATAAACAAATAAAAAGTTTTCATTGAACAGGAGCAGACGGCATATGGCAGAGTCAATATTCCCGTTGGCGATTATTACGACTACAGCAAAGTTCATGTGTGCGTATTATTTTTATCTGAATTTGGAGCGTGATGCGTGATCTTAAGAGAAAAAAAGGGAAAGAGACGGCGGGAGCGGGACCAGGACCAGTGGAGCTGTTGCATTGCATTAGTTAGCACAACAAAAACCAATTTATTCTTCCAATCATCAACTCAACCGTGGGAAAGGAAATGACACAAGAAAGTAACTCCATGGTGTTCCAATCTCACGGCCAAGCAGTTCTGTGTTTCTCTCATATTATTTTTGTTTTTTATCCAACATAATTAATTGCAGAACCTAAGTTTAGCCTTTGCCGTACAAATTATTCAATATGTGTGCATATCTTTAACTTAGCCTAACCCAGCTTGTTTAGGGTCACGATAGTCATTTCTTTAGAAAAAAAGTGCATTGGGCACAATATAAATGAATGGAAACCACAACACAACTAAACTGTCAACTAACGATCAAAATGATATTCTGTACATTTTATAAAATTAAAAACGCCCGCCCGCGAACTAATCATAGAATTTCGAAAACCTGATTCAGGGGCATCTATGGCCATTTAAAATGTCCTACGTGATGATTACACTGCATAACTGCATCTCAAACCCGCATCGCATCTAATATCTAAAACTAAGTTTGAACAATTTGATTTCGTGGATCCTTATCTTGTTCACTTTTCTTTAAGTGGCAACTTTAGTGAATTTTGATAAGATTCCATGTGGGATTCCCTACTATTCGGTAGACTGAAGTGTTTACGAGTTTCATCTTAAGAGTTTAATGAGTCTTTGAGAATGAAGGGCAGACAGAGCCAATGTAACGGAGCGTATGTAATGTGTTAAGTACTGTTTGGTTCCGTTCCAGGAAAATTAAATTTCAAACTCGTTGATTAAGTGAAATGGGGGGTATGACTACGAAGAGTAAGTAGTCAGGGCACGGGACCGGCAACCAAGAATCATGAACTACACTCGTGACACAAGAATAGCTTACCATGTGTTCGCATTCGCAACTTCGTTCGTATTTGTGTCATTTATTTCCATGGACCTGAGCCATGTGAAATCGAACTTAAATCAAGTGAAAGTTAACTTGCGAAGGAAATTAGATTCTCCTTGATCGGAAACCGGCGGACGCCGAGGTCCTTGCATACATGAATGCATGTGCTTTTGGCGTGAAGGAGTGTTCTAATGGGCTGGGTGATGTTTGGGATGTTGTGGCATGGGGCTGCCCTTTCCAAATGAACCCGACGAGACTTCATCTCAACTTTCCTTTCAATTACATGGCCAGCCGCCTGGTCCCGGGGTAATGGCTTTCCAACACCACGACAGCCTTTGTCACAATAAAAGTGAAGACTTTCCGAATGTGTGTGAAATGTGTTTCTCCTTTTACACAAACTCGAATAGTGGGATTTGGGAGGATTTCTAGGGTTCAGGTGCGGAAAATTGATACATTGAATTGAGGTTTACGAATGAGCGAGCGCCCAGTGCCTAGTGCATGTGATTATTTCAAATTCAAAATAACAGTGATTGATCTAAAACTCGCTCCGATTTTTAGGATTTAGGATTTTGTTAGTTTTATGAGCTTAGCAATTCATAGTTCGCCATATTGTTCATTCGTGGATGTTTTAAGCTATTAGCCAAATTGTTTGTATGCTACGGCTCGCTAGAAAACGCAATATTTCAATTATTTATTCATCTTAATTGTTCAGAGGCTTGGACTGTAATCTAACTCGTGAATAGAGTTACGGATTAAGATATTTTGAAGTTTTGAAAAGTACAGCATTATTTGGACGCATATGACATACCTATACTTCACAAAAGACCTGCCTTCACAAAGAATATCTAGAGCGAAGCTCATCATCCATTTCACTTTAATCTTTCATTTCCGTCCACTGTAAAACTTTATCTTAATGTATCTGCTTTTTCTCGCTCCAATTCCTCGCCCCAAATAAATACAACCAGTCCAAGTTTCAATTGTTTCGGATTTGCCGTCCAATAAACGTCAAAATCCAGGTTGCGTGCCTGTGTTGATACAACAGACATTGTGTGTTTTGACTATCAAAGATTCTTTTAGCCCTATTTCGGAAAGGATGCCGAGTTTTTATTGCTCCTCTCCAGACTCTGCCCTACTCTTGGAAAAAGACCACTCTTCAAAACAGCGCAGGAGTTATTTATATATTTTAAGAATGAACAAGAATTTTCAAGAATTGAAATAAATCAAGTTTCAAATTTATATAAAAAATACGATTAAATAAATTATTTGTAATTTAGGAGCACTTTATGTCTCACCGTGCAAACAAAGATTCTTTGAGCGGATGCTGGTCTCGACATTGGGAATATTGGGTTAGACGTACCTTTTGGGATTTGGAAACAAGCTCAAGTAAATACTGAGAAAGGAAACCCCTTAATGATACCCACTGCTTCTTCCTTCCTAAACTCTTTCGGTGGATTTCGGTTGACCAAATGGTAAACATGCAAGTTCGGGTTTTCCTTTTCCTTCCCTTGAAAGATAAAGTCCTCCACATGTGTGGGTTTTCATGATTCATGAGATAAATTCATGTGTGTCTCTGCTCTTATATTTTCTCTTTCTATTTTCTTATTCCCGTCCCTTGGTCTGTCTTCTTACAGTCGAATGATTGGGAGTAAGAAAAGACGATGACAGGAACGAGTCTTTAATCTAAATCTCTAACCTTGACGTCACAAATGGATTTTCCTTTTGCCGGAGTCGTGGAAATAGGGAGAGAATTCAGTGCTTGAAATGCATGGGTTTTCCACTTCCTTTCACTCGCCGCGATCGCTTACACTTCACTCCCTCAGTCCCTTTCTTCTGATTGATTGCTCACTTTGCCCTTCAGCTTCCTAGACAAATTCATCAAGTGTCAAGGTTCGCATTTGACTCTCCAGTCTTTACACATGCAAATTTTACGGGGAATGAAAGGCAATTAATTATCTGTCCGTTCCAGTTCCAGACTCCAGACTAAATATGAATGTTTAAGGAGTAGGAGCTCGAAAACAAGTTACAATAATACCATGGGACATGCCTCAAATCGGTTGGGAACCCAGTTTGAGAACAAGTCCAGATATTTGAATTCTTATATAAGTCTAGAGTATGAGCTCAGATTTACTAATTACTATTTGGAAGTTCGCCTCGCATATACTCTTTGAGGTGAGTTCTGCATCAAAGATTTAACTGACCCGTCTCAATGTCAGAATCATCCATTCCATTCAAGTTCAAATTTGGTAATGAGAACTGTTAAAATGAGCCCGAAAACAAGAATAGCTCACAAATGGAAAATGTACAAGATGATGTAACGGAAAATTTCTAACTTTTTGAAGTTTAGAATTTGGTTAATCAGTTTACTCTGAGCGTCGACGTCACAAGTCAAACAGTAACGTAAATTGCAAGATTGCTGTCTTAGCAAAATGGGTGCTACGGTCAAGCAGATCAAATATTTAGGGGATTTGGGAAACAGTAAACCTATTCTCATGTGTAAGCTCAAATGTAAAATGAATTGAAGGTCAGACTGCTCTGCGTACACATTTGCTGACGTACCTACTTACAGAAAGGTGGAATCTGTCGAAAACAAACATCCAATTCTAAATTCTGTGGTTCAATTGAGCGTAAAGCAGTTTTCAAAAGCTTTGAAAACTTTGGATATTTCAATTCCATTCCAACATAAACTTCAAACCGGCACTTAGGCAAAAAGTTCACAAAAATTCCCGACTAGTCCTCCTAAGTCCTGACTTTTGTGTTCTGGTTTGTCTCAAGGGGTTGATGGTGCCAAATCCTAGAGATCTGCCGGTCTTCCAAGTTCAAAGAAGAAGAAAATTTGTGGATACAATTGCTGTGAATAGTGAAGGACGCCCCGTGATTTATTTCGTGTCACTCGGATTTGTTTTTACTCTTGGGCCGAAGTTTACCCATACTACATATGTTGTTTTCAAATGTTACACCCTGTAAAGAAAATCGGGACATAAAGGCTTCCCATTACAAGTACAAATGTTTCAATTTGTCAAAAAAAAAATCCCGTTGGAAAAGTTTTTCCTGGAGAGTCGAGTGCTTTCCTCATATGCCTTTCAGAAAGAAAAGTTTGAATCCAAGCCAGGATGTTCGAATATGTAATCTTATTTTACAAAGGAGGCCTTTACAGACACTCGAATTAGACTTTGCTTAAGACAATTCTCCTCGACATTCTACTTCAACCAGTTTGGTTGTATTTTGCTCCTACAGTTAATTAAAGCAGACTATGGAATTCATGCAAATTCATTACTATGCTTAGAACAAACCTGAGAAGACCGAGTGTGTCAAAGCCAAATGAATCCTGGTTAAAAATTGCTCTGCTGGGGTTGATGCACCACAACATATCATATTTTTTGAGAGGGGGGCGGGATTTACTTATAACAGTAAAGTTATAACAATATTATCATGTTGTTATTTAGCTCACAGAGTAAATTGTGCTCATAAAGCTCTGATCCATTATTACACAAGAATGCAGGGTCTGAACAATACTATTGACCTTTAGTAAATTGTTTCTTACCTTCATAGATATAACATTTGATAAGCGGCTCCGGAATGATCAAAACTTCAGCACGGAAATTATGTGTTTCACCTCACGGGTTTACAGTTAAATTTATTAACTTGAAGAGCAAATGCCTGGTTCGGTTCTTACTCACCGGCAGGAACTCACTTTAGTGAATGGTTGTTTCGCAAAAATTGGGTCTCGCGACTGGGAATTTAAGATCATGCTCCTTGCCTGACTAGAATTTACAAAATGTTGGGAAGGCATGTGGCTTGGGGAAAGGGACAGTGCTCATGTTCAGCCCACTTGCTCTTTCCCCAGTGGCACATTCCTTACACATTCTTCCGTGACTTCCTATTAGGCACGCCAATATGCTACTTTCCATCTGGGAAAGGAGACTCAAAAATTTAAGTATGCTAAAACGTTAATAAAGCTATAGAATGGCATGTGGAGGTCATTTGCAATTTGCAAGCATTAGCAAAATAACTTTCTTATGTCATGTGTCCGTCCACCCATGTCAAATCTTGATTTGCAGTATTGACAAAATTCTTGTTATTTTTGTGTACGGAAAACCGGAGCTTACATTATTAACTTTGACAAAACTAGCGTATCACGTCACACGAAAGTATGTTGCTATTTTCAGCTCTTCATAAATGCACTAATTTGGGTGTGAGTGGAGTTTGAAGAAAAATTTACTTGATATATGCAGATTTTTAATGCTTATCAAATCTCTTGAAGTGTATTTTGAAAAATAGGGTTAGCTTACAGTTCTGGGAGCATTTGCACATAATACTTGGTATTGTGCATTCAGAACTTGGATTTTTGCAAGGCTAATTGCGTGGCGTCAGTGGTGTCTGGCGTGTAAGAACCATGCATTCCGTGGCCTAAGTTTCAGCATTATTTGCTTTCACATAAATGCAAATCGTTGATAGCGGTTCATTTGCTTGCATTTGATCAATTATTAGACCAAACATGCTAGCGAGGTTAGTTCTGAAGTTGGCAGTGGAACAACCGAATCACTGTCAAACAGGTTTGCTTTTATTAGAGACAACCCACAGAATTCCTTTCATCTCCTCCTTTCTCCATATCCACAAACCTCCGACCTCCCGGTCGTCATCACTTCCAGGTTTCCTTACATTACAAATTACGTCGACGAGAGTTGGGAGTTCGTGCTATGGAATGAGTCTGGTCCTACTTTGGGCATGGCGTAGCCACAGGATAAATCTACAACTATTTGGATAAAGAATTCACTTTAGTTTTAGCGAATCTCAACAGCCTTAATCTAGCCCAAACAGACCAATTACACACTGCAGTTCCCTATTTATAGCCCTGCCTTATCCATTCGGCTGGCTGACTTGACTAAAATACAATTTATTTGTCTGGAAATACTTGGATTTACTTTTTAATGAGCTGGCATTAAAGTTGAGTACATAATATACAACTGGAGATTATATTTGCTCATTAATATGAGTGGGATCATTGACGACATTAAACCTCCACAGCTGAGTCGATTCCGTGCTGCTGCAGTCATTAAACATCGGCGCAATTCCATTTCTGAAAATATGGGTGTTAGAATTGTGACATCATTTCAGGATTTTAAAAAAATCGTCTGATTTACCCTTTGCTCTCCATGCATTTACCCTCAAAGTTGTTATCTTTAATTCTTACACTGTCAACTATTTTTACTTGAGCTGGCCAGTAATTAACAAAACTCCCAGTCAAGTTTACGGTCAGTCCTTTCTTACGGAGTTGAAATTTTTGGATCATGGCGGATGAAATTTTGAAAGTGCACTCTTGCTTGTCTTCAAAAAATGGTTACATTTGCATTTAACTGAAAACAAATTTGAGTTTTAAGATTTACTGCGTATACTTGGATCAATATTGTAAAAATTCCATTCAAGTTGTAGTTCATTTCCACAAGTCTTCATCGAGAGGTATCCTGTCTCCCGAATGGATCCGTTGATGTTGGGTCCAATTCCATTGGCAGAAACGCACTTTACATTTTAATTTGAAAAATCAATGTATACTACTTGAATTGCTTCAGTATTGCTTAAATTCGGAATTGATTATTACCAAGCCGTCAGCTCGATTCTGAATGTAGTAACTTCCATCAAATGCTATTGGGCAATTACAAATTTGACTAACCATCATTGTTACAATGAATTGAATGCACACGATACAGTTGAACAAATCCAGCATCATCTTATCTAATGATCTATTTTGTATAGCTAATGTGGGTTTTCTTGAAATTTCAAATAATTGAGACGAGTCACAAAAATAAAGGAATATTGGTAAAGATCACCGCAGTATAGAACTATCCGTAGTCCAAATGCAATTCCTACAACTTCAATGTCACGCCATGACGTGCATGATGGGTAAAATAGTGCAAGTCAATTAAACTTAATTGCAAGGCAACTGTCCCGCTTGCTTTACATGCGTTCTTGACTAGTTTACTCTAAACTTTGAATGAATGGGCTAATCTGGGATGCAATTAAGAGTAAGAGAACAAATGTAAACTATATAGTCTGGTTTTTCCAATAGTTTATAAATCAATGATTAAAATTAACGAGTTCCACGAATTGGAACTGTTCTATCAACTAATTAGCAATGTGCACTAACACGCTCACATTTATTAACAATAATTTTATTGAGTGTAGAAATTCATGCATTAATTGCAACATAATTTTTCTTAAACCTATATAGCTAGGCGTTACGTACTTTGTAGAACATCCACCTAGTCCTACTTTGAATGTGGAAATCCCTCTAATATACAAAACCTAAAATAATTTGTGGCTAGAAAGCAATCCACAGAAATTTAGATTTACAGCTGCAACCTTTTATTTAATTTTTTCACCATAAAATTTAAGAAGTGCATCCACTTAAAATTTTGACGATCCTTGGAATCACTATTTGTTTGGGTCTGTGTCGATTTGGATCAGTACATGAGGTCGGGTCAATGGGTCATCAGAGGATGGGAAGAAATAAGATGTTTTCGGGTTATTGTCCTCCAGCATCATCTCCTTTCGGAGTTGTCGGATTTGTTGCGGCTCCGGAAGCACCACCAGCATTGGACCGTGTGTCCATCCCATCTTCATTTCCACCATCCATCGCGTCTTCCGGTGGTGGAGTTTTCTTACAGCAAGCTGCACCCATTTTCAGAGACCGATAGAAGGAGTACGACCGAATTTGGTTATCTGCAATAATTAGATCTCTATTAAATTGAGGAACTAAGCACCTTAGCTTGCATTGTTCAAATTCAAATCAAATATGTTCAAATCCACAATATACTTACCACAAAAAGATTTTGAAGAGACAGAAAAACTGGAGCGAAGAAAATCTCACGTCTGTTACTAGCAAATCTAAGCTGCGTACTGATAGATCAAAATACTTGTCGGTCCTCGGTCAACGACTCCAACCAAACAATGGTTGTCATGTTAAAATCAATGGCTCAAGAAATTTTGCTTTCGATTTTCGGGTTGAAAAAAAAGTCGTCCAATTTTTCAAATAAGTTTAGTATAATCAACCATTTATCAGACGCTGTTTTGTTAGTCGTAAAGATGTACTTCGAATTAGACCAGTCTTTGATCAGATTACGCTTTATCACTTACGACTTCAAACTGCAAAAGTATCTTCGGCGTTGGCAATGGCAATGTTACTAAAAATTTTGCTCATGCAAACAATGAGCCAATGATGTACAAATTACACTTAGCCCAGTGCTCCATATCAAAATTACTCCACCAAATTGTTCAAAATTTCAAATTCTAAAACAAATAAAAATACAAACTAAATTTGAGTCGCCGTAATTGGCTGTCATAAATATGGAGTCCAACTCTTTACTCACTGGAGTTGAAGAGCAGGCCAAACCTGCAAACAAAAACGTTGCACCATTTCCAGTCAACATCCCTTCTATGGATATTTCCGACTTTCAAAACAATCTTGACGAAAGGGTTTGGTCTGGTAAAAGACAATTCCTAACTTTTAAAAAAAGTATATTAGAAATAGAATGGACGAAAACTATAACATGATCTGCTTTATGATTAGGACCATTCACCTTCATTCATGCTGCTGATCCTCAATTCGGTCTTATTGAGAAATATTTTCTGGAAAGAGAAAACCCCAGATGGGACATTGAGATTGCACTTACGAAAAAGGCAATCCGAGTGGCAAACGAATTGAATCCAAAGCCAAGATTTTTTGTTGTTTGTGGAGATATGCTAGATACGCGTCCAGGGAATGAACAGGAGCGAGCAATTCGAGAGGAACAATATGCAGACTTTGTCAAAGTTTTCAGGGATTTGGATCCAGCCATTAAACTCGTTTGCACCTGTGGTACATTTGCATTTCTTAATTAAAACCAGCTATTAGAATTAATCTGCAAAAGCACTTTTTGTCCTAGGAAATCATGATGTGTGCGACTTGCCAAGTGAAGAAACTATTGACATTTACAGAAGGGACTTTGGGCCTGACTACTTTTCTTATTGGGTTGGAGGTGTAAAATTCGTCGTTATCAATTCCCAGTACTTCAAGAGCCCTGAAACTGTGCCGGATCATTTTGAGAAACAAGTACAATTTTTGCAAACCCTTCCGGACTCTTCTGCCAAACACATCGGTAAACAGTTTTTCCACAACAATATAATTCAACCTTTAAGATAATTGCATTAATAATAACTATGTTTCAAAAATTTAGTCGTCTTTCAGCACATCCCATTTTTCATTAAAAACCCTGATGAAGACGACGTAAGTTATCTAAATATTGACAAGCTGTTCAGAATTCCTCTTCTGGACACATTGAACCAAGGAGGTACAATTACGCACTTCGAACTGTATTAATTTTCTAGTATCAGTCCTTAAAGTGATTTTTAATGGTTTCATGGTTCATTATCAAGGAGTAAGGCATGTCTTCTGTGGACATTATCATCGCAATGCAAGTGGAACCTATAAAGATATTGAGCACGTTGTCACTTCCGCTTTGGGTGGACCTTTGGGAGCAGATCCCAGCGGTTTCCGAATTGTTTGTGTGGATGAAAAGAAAATTACACATACGTACATCTCAATTGAAAATGACTTGAATGCAAACTCTCCAGACATTACACCCAGTGACTTGGATATTGCTGAAGGAAATGAGAACAGTAGTCCAAGAAAAATTGGCAAGAAACATGAAAAATCCTGGCGCTCTGTGCAGAAGGAAAATAGCGAGCACCCGCGAGAGCAATCGACCGACTCCGAATAATTATTGGGGTGACCAGTCCTGACCAAATACGAGGCACATACTGACTGGCTTTGACAATATTAAATACAATAATATTTCATACGAATTTATTAACTAGTAAAATTAATCTGATTTCTTATTACAAAATTGTTATGAATTACTGTAGTATTAGTTAGTTATGTAATGCAAAAATACAATAATGGATAGAATGCGTATTACTTGTAAGCACATTACAAATGCGGTAATGTGATTGTAATTCATGATTACATTTTACCTATCAAAATTACCAGAATTGAAATACCATGCTCCGTGTTATCACTCAATTTCTCAATAGTACAAAGGGCAGACTTAACATATTAGGAAATACGTGAATACATTCATTGCAAGTCGACTTCAGATCAGAGTAGACCGTCGTGGGTTTGTATAATCTCATCTTCATATTCTTGCATTCCTTCAGTTTACGTTCAGCAAAACTCATTCAGCATTCAAGTTTATAACAAAATCACTTGAAGTGCGAAAACATATTATGTAGGGTGCTTTTTTCTGGGCTAGGGCCTTCTGAATTATTAGTACTGACTGCACCAAGTATTTGCGTATTTAATTTTGAGAAACGCAAATGAGCCTTGATTCAATAAGAATTGAACAGAACAAAGGTGCTCAAAAAATCAAATTTATTTTTTAAATTTAACCATCCATTGGTGGTCCTAGATAAATCATGGATACCTCAGTATTCCCATAAACGGCAGAAATTGAAGGATAGAGGGGCACATTAGTTGGTAGTTCGTGGAATGCAACTCCCATGAATTCAAAATCTTTTTCAAATGACATTGTCTTTTCTTCACAGTCAAGGATCACGCGGATCTGTTCGCCGACCTGAAAATTAGAAAAATTCATAAAAAGTGAATGTCAAACCCGGAAAGTCTTGGACTCACTCTATAACGGGAAGGATTCCTGATGAGTGGATAACTTCCTAGAGCATCACCATTATGAACGATTGAATTATCCACAAGATTCCAACCCCATGAATGTTCATCTTGACCTAACAAAGCAATGTATCCTTGTGCCCGCATATCAGCTCTACGATTTGCAATCCCAACAACAGCCACTGTCCCCAGAGGACCCTCCCAAACAACTTGCCATACGTGACGCCCGGTAGTGAATCCTGGAATGCAAATAAATGCAAATGAGCTTTAATTTCCAAATCCGAGTTAAAATCCAATTAATTACCGATCTTCCCCCTCACACCATCCGTGCTTTGAGCCACGGGATTCCGATGGATCGTAAATCCATTGGGTTTCAATACAATATTCCTTGAGCAATCCAATGGATTCCATGCATGATAAAAGGCTCTCAATTTACTTTTGTAGGTCTCAAGTGGAGCGAGTAGTTCGGATTGTAGTGCCTCCAAAGGGATCACCTTGTTGCAGAACGATCGCCAAACTTCATTGTTCTCCTCGAGCATGACGCTGTTCCACTTGGAACAAACAGTTAACACAATCGGCATATTTTCAGTGGAAAGGAAGGTGAAGACTTTCTCAATTACGCCAGATGGGAGGTCGAAGATGTGGATTGGGTCTAAGGATGTGAAATCTGCATGGAAGTTTTTATCTTCAGTTTTTGTTTTTGTTGACGTGTGCAATGGCGGGGGTATTGTAGTGTGGGGATGTTCTGCTTCTGGAGATGATGTAATGACATTTACCTGCCATTGTTTGTGGTGATTACTATTTGTACCCTCTGAGACCGTTTTTGAGGGTCCAGGTCCTGGTTGTGGAGTAGATGAGGATTCTGCTGATCTTTCACCCTGGGATGGATGTTTTTGAGATGGTGATTTCTTATGAGCCCCGTGTTTCTCTTTTCCGGACATATTTTGGCTAGAATTTATAATTTCTAGGGTGCGTCGAACTGTTTAGTACTAAAATTTAAATTTG
>JAAXYW010000639.1:0-32378 GCA_036851895.1 Orthonychiurus folsomi | reverse complement strand
CGCAAAGCTCTCAAAGCTCATAATGACGCAAATCATAAGTCCGAGTCTGCTTTCCCTTGCAATGTTTGCGGCAGGGAATTTAGAGAGAGGCGCCTCTTGAAAGATCACCATTTGAGATGTCACACTAATGATCGCAAGACCCACTATTGCAATGAGAAAGACTGCACATTTTCAACCAAAAGGAAAGCATATATCCGAAACCACATGATAAGGGCACACACCAATATTAGAAACTTTATTTGTTCTGAATGTGGAAGGGCTTTCAAATTACCCCCTGATCTCAAAATGCACATGGTTCAAGTGCACAGTGAAGTGCGCAACTTTATGTGTAGCCAGTGTGGTCATACTTGCAAGACCAAAACAGCACTAACGTTGCATTCCCAAGTTCATGAACCAAAACTACCAAAAGTTTCAGATACTCGAAACTTTAAGTGCACTAAGTGTGACAAATCTTTCATGGGCAAATCTCAGCTGCGAATTCATCTAATAAAACATAGCGGCGAAAAGAAGTTTCTATGTCAGTATTGCCCGAGATCATTTTTCCTAAATGCGATTTTGCAATGTCACATTAATAAACGTCATCCTGAGCATTCAAAAGCCGAGTTCGCATGCCAGCATTGCTCCCAAGCATTTAACAGGATGTCGGATTTAGAGAAGCATGTGTTGAGCAAGCACTCCGCCAAGGATGTGGACCGGCCATATATTTGCACAGTTTGTGACGCGGGTTTCAAGCACATTAGTGCTCTCAAAAATCATACTATTCGACTCCATACGGACGAGAAGCCATTTCCCTGCGACAACTGTGATCTACAATTCAAAACAATTGTTGACATACGGCGACACAAGATTCGATGTGGAAATGACCCAACTATGCAATGTGAATTTTGTCCAAAAGCGTTCTATCTTAAATACGAACTAAAAGTGCACATACGAAACCGCCATAGTAAGTCTGCTGACTTGTAAGCCTTACTGTGACTGCATTACTCATAGCAAATTCCAAGCCCATGTTGTATTTGTAAGATGTGTGTGTGTGATAATGTGTTAATAAATATGTGAATTAGAATACAAGCTAATTAAATTGTTGGCTGACAAAGTTGGGCTTCAGTTCGAAATGCTGAGTTGTGCTAATATACAGTAATCAGCGTCACTAATATATGTAATGGCTCATTTAACCATCCATAGAATATAGTATAATGTTACTAGGGTTAGGGGTTGGAGCTGGATATAACTTACTATTTTCTTGCTGAATACCGTTAAACTGTAATTGGGGTTATTTCTTGTCTTGACTGAGAAACATTGATTGCGTGTATAGGCTCGCTCAAATTAGCGGATTTAATGTTAACTTATCGGTAAGAGTACAGTACAAGTTACAAGGGTCTGGACTATGAAGCATTGAAATACACAGTCAAATCTCAATCACATAATTATCATAACTACGAGCATTTCCCAAATCAGGGTCGTATGTTATCCAGAATCCAAGGCAGGTATGATGACACACGAGAATACACGCCTATAACGAATACATGTTACTTGCTGATTTTGATTGAATAGTTCAAAAAGTCCACCATATGTTGTTACCTGGTAAACCAGCAATTCCACATTGGATAGGACCAAACGATACATACTCCTACCTGGAAAAATTTTCCTTCACCTCTGACCGTAACAGGCACGAGCAATGGCCCACCTGAATCCCCTCCTAGAATACACACAGGAAAAAGAAGTTATGAATCTATTGAATGCTATGGGGAAGTACTATGATCAGGAAGTTTTAACAAACCACAGCTGTCCTTATGTTTTATCCCTCCAGCACACAACTAAATTTCCCAAGCCAAATTAAGTTCCATTTTCCAAGAATGCAAATCGTTTTGAAACTTTTACCTGCTTTGGTGTAATTTCCACCCGCGTACTGTAATTGAATTGGCACTCCCTGTTGGAAACCAGAGGAAGTTGAACCTCCTGAAGGACATTGCTCCCTTCCGCTTGATCTATTACCAATAACGTGTAAAGTTGAAATTACCTCTGACGTTTATCAACTAATTAAACAATTTGATTTATTGAATCGTACTCCATTTTGTCCTTCCCCACCCAGTGACCCATCCTTTTAGCTTGTGCTCCTCTGCGAATGTCCTTCGCCAAATGTCCTGAACGCCGTATTCTTTAGGGAATGGAAGGCAGACGGGACGGACTGCAAAGGATGCGAAGGAAATGTCTTTTGAGACTCGGATTAATTCTATATCGTTGGATTTGTCATCAGTATTGTAACGATCATGAGGGATCACTTTTTCAATCTGATAATCTGCATATTTGACGCATCCCAAAGAAGGAGAGCAGTCTTCTTCCTTCGTAGTATCGTGTTCTCCTACCCGAATTACAGCCCTGTGAAAGACATACACCCATTGTTAGAACAATGTAATTTTCTCCCGTGATTTGACTATCAAATATATAAAATTAATTATACGGGATAAATTCATCCTCGATTTCTTCCGTACAATGCGCAGCTGTAAGAATATAGCGTTTGTTGATAACAGTACCACCGCAATAGAATTCGATTTCATTTGTTTCGGCATCTGTAATCCCCAAAATTACAATGTGAATAGTTTTTAAAACTAGAATTTGTGTGTGAGCTCCAAATTAAATAAATTCGTTAACTATAAAACCTTACCTCTGTAACCTATCCTGACTTGCCAGGGATAAGAGCCTAGAGCTGCATCTTTACCTCCAACAATACGGTCACTGTTTACTGGATTACTGCAATCCTTGAGTTTTGGCAATAATTTAAAACTTGGGTGAGAACTGTAATCTCCTGTGGTGGGAGTCACTCGGTTTCGGTTAACGTTTGTCGCAGTATTTGTCGGGGGGCCTTCAAACAACGTAACGTATTGTTTATGATTGCACACAAAGCAACATGCATTCCAACTTGGAAATTTGGATTTTTGCTATTATGTATTACCAGATGCTGGGGATGCTGGACCTTTTTGAGATTGGTGACTCGCGCCGCCTCCTTCTGGCCTTTTATTGGCTTGAGAGTTTGTTTGAAATCCTGGGACATTTTCAATTGGCCTTACGATTTCGCTCAGTGGACAGCATATCTGAGGATTTGTAAGAATAAGATTTGCATATGTCTCTCCTGTAAAATTTCAAAAGTTATACGACCATTGGCGTTTCTCGATGGAATCCACAGGTCAGCCTTTGCAGAATTCGGAGTTTGTCTGTGGTGAGTGTTCCCGTTTTGAGCAGAGTTTTTAGGGGCGGACAGGAGTCGAAGTGGACACATTCTCCGATCTTTTCATGGACGGAGTGGCATTTAGCTGGTAAATCAAAATATGATTAACAAAATTAACCTGCAACAACGCACGGGTATATAAGGCTTACGTGTTTCCTGACTGCTTACAAATAGAACTTGAACTGATACAAAAATGATGGCAAAACCAATTGCGCAATTAACTCCTATCGAAAACATTGTAATTGTAAAACTTTTAAATTACGCTCTTCAGCAAATCCTGAATCCCAGTCTTGTACATTAAGTAAGCTAATCCTATTTCATATACATGTAGCCTGTGCGGATAGGAAAACAGGTTTGGAATGAAATAGCCTCGAGCTGTAGAAGCGCCGCATTAATTTATATTACATCACATGAACGCCCCAGTTGACCTCCGCCCACTCCGCCATAAACCAAATAAATCCACTATGCAACTGAGGGGCAGTTTATGAGAAAAGCATGACTAATCAACTTGAATGCAAGTGAATACCGTCAACACAATTAAAGAGATACAATAATTCCATAATTCTGCATCAGGGAAATTCACAAGGAAAACCGCTCCGGTACCGGTCATTGCTTTTCTCCAGAAGAGCCCAACGTAATACGACACAAAAAGGAATAACGAAAACGTTTTTGAATTAGTGATCATTTTATTGGAAAATTGTACAACATCCTTTCAAATTAGGAAACCTTCCCGGCATCATTCATAATCAATTATTATTGTTCGCCTCAATTGTGTCCAGTATCCAATTCAAATATCCTGATGTTCTTGTATACACTCCTGGTAATCCTCCTACAAGGCAGATAGTAGTTTTAGTAACTCGCAGTAGCAATAGTAGCACTAACAATGGTAACTTATACACGAACCAGCTCCACACTGGACTGGACCAAAGGAAACGACGCCAACTTGAAACATGCGCGGGGTTTTATTTACTGCGTAAGGAACCATCAAAGGGCCACCGCTGTCACCACCACAGCTGTCTTGACCGCTGACCCCTCCAGAGCATAGCTGATAATAGAAATGCATTTAATAATGTGGCTGAAAGTTAGGTTAGTGTAGTTGGATTTACTTACCTGTTGTGCGGAAATAGTGATTCGTCGACTGTAAAGTGATTGGCATGCTGGGTTCGGTTTAATTGGGAGTGTGACTTCCTGAAGTATTGGACTTCCATCTGCTTTATCTGATACAAAAGTTGAGTATAAGCATCATCAAACCTTGTAAAATAGGTATGCAAATATATAAAAGGTTTACTCCATTTGGTTCGTCCCCAACCGGCAACAATTCCACGCTCCTGGACAGTGTCTTTTATTCCATACTCCTTGAAGAATGGGAGGCAAATCGGTTTAATAAAATCTGGAAAGATTTCCAAGCAATCAACTGTAGTTCTTTGCAGTCAGTCAATGTTGTAAAAGTGAGTTACTAAGCTTTAGCTTACAGGTAGAAAAATCTACATCTCGGTCCAAACGAATTAAAGTAATATCATTTTGCTTTGACGTCGGGCTGTACTTGGAGTGAGTGATTACTTTCTCAATTTTATAATCTTCAGCCTTGGAGCACTTCTGGATGTCCAAATTGCAGTCCATTTCTGAATGGATGTCATGTTCCCCGAGCCTCACCTCCCATCTGCGGAAAATTATTATTTTTGGTTCAAAAGTTAATATGATTATTGAATGAAAAAATCTTAACAAATTACGGTGCATATTCTCCAGTTGATTCTACGCAATGGGCAGCCGTTAGGACAAATCGCTTTGAAATCACCGTCCCACCTAGAAGTTTCACAATTAAATCTCCGGTACAATATTTACTTGAATAAATTGATATAGGATATAATTTAAAATGTCGTACCGCAGAAGTATTCCGTTTTCGCGCTTGTAGGTGAACCTAACAATTACCAAGGATTTTTAGACTGTTTGAAGAAATCAATTGGCATTTTATTAATTCACTCACTTTTATACCCAATTCTTGCCATCCAGGGGTATGCACCTTCAAAATTGACCATTAAATAAGTTTACTGCTTTAGTCAACAAAAATGCAAAATGCAGTTTTACCATGTGAAACATTTTTGCCACCAATAATCCTGTCCTGTGCTAAACCCAACCCGCAATCCTTGACTGACGGGATATTCTTAAAACTGGGATGACTGGAGAAATTTGTAGAAATTTGTTGTGCTCTTGATGGTAGACTTGGGTTTTTCAACGGAGTTGAAGCACCCTGGTTTTTTGATTCCGGAATGGAGGATTGCTCTGAAATTGGCTTTTGTGGCGACTGGGATTCATCATCTGATTTGATCTCGTTGAGTGGACAGCAAACCTGAACATGAGATATTTAAATAAGCGCGCATGACTTAATTGAATGTGTTGATCAAAATTGGAACCTTTGGATCAGTGCTGTCAAAACCACAAGTCAATCTCTGCAATTGTCTTAATTGTTCTGTAGATACGGGGTTTTGCAAAATAGATAGTAGTGGTGGACATGTTTTAATGGAGACGCAATTCCCCGGCTGGCGATTGTAAGAACGGCATTGCTCTGAATTGCATAAATTTAGAAAGTATTTTTATAAAACTTACATAGAATTTTGTTAGTGGTCATTGGCTTGGTCAAATTTTTAAAATTTGAATTATAAATGCAACCTTACGTGAAAATCCAGTGGCAATTACACTGCACACAATTAGAAACACACGAGTCGTACTAGTCTTCATACTAAACTAGTCACAAAAAGTATATTTCACTTACGACACAACTCTCCAGCTAATTTGGAGTTAACACAATACACCTGCGTTGTGCACTAGGTCAGATGACATAGACTAATTCAGCATATTTTATGAGGTAAAGTTCACTGGGTCCGCCGATTTCATCAACAGACTCAAAAAATCCACAATGAACAAATAATAAAAAATAAACTTCTCAGTTTGTGGACAGGTGCAGAATATTACATTTAAGGCATTCGATTCCGAGTAATGATAAAGATCTGACACGGTGCTGGCTGACAATGCAATCCATTAATTATGTACGACTGTACTTTGAAACGAATCCTTAGAAGGAGTCAAATCTTCACCTTCTCTCCAAATAAATGCAAGAAATGACCTCAGATGTAGACTTGGCCGAGGAAACTAAAACAATGGATTTACTTACGAAGCGAGGGAAGATGCGTGGGAAGAAGTGCTGAGAATGATTTAATTGTCCTTATACCGGAATGCAATACTCTTCTTCTCAAGGAGAGCATGGATTCACTTTTTATATGCGTGTTAGGATTTTTCTCAACAACAAGTCCAGTGTTTAATTTGGGAATTTACAAATTCTGAGAAAATCCCACACGGGTGGATTTTAATATCCGGTTATTTCCGTAGTACACGACGCGTTGCTAGATGCCAGATTAGAGTCGGACGTTTACATTACATTACATGGAAAACCCCTTCCAATTTACCTTTCAAAAATGTAGTGCATTTGCTAGTAATTTGGCACATAATCAGATTTGTATTTGATTTGCAGACCGTTATCTATTGCAAATTTGGCGTTTCGGTTTTGACTTGACACCATTGGCTCGGAAGCTGGGATTTATCCGTTTTTTGTTGGCCACATTGTAGCCCAATGCAATGCAACGTTTGCACACGCGACACTGCGTAGCAGTCGTCGTTTTTCTTTGAAGTTGTGTCGCAAATCGAACAACTGAATTGGGAGAGGTGCGCCATGTCGTGTAATCTATTCCATTTCTTTGTTCATAAAATAAAAGGATACTGCTGTAGAGAATTGCACGATTAGTATTTATTCCTAATTTCATAATAAACTGTGTACGGAAAACTTGTTGCGCACTTTGCACAACAAAACAACGGCACAACCGCACAACACAAGTCTTATTTTGGCATTGCCCTGCATAGCCATTATTACAATTGAAGAAAGTCCACAGGCCCATGCTTCGTTGGATCGCAACATCCATTGCAGGCTTTGATGGAAGTCATCCTTGTGTACTGGAAAAGGATGAGGAGGAGTGTGTACGAAAGGAAATTAGTCAAAATCTAATGTCAAAAGTTAAGCAAGTCGTCAAGTCAGTTAATTAATTTTGAATTTTCAAATATAAATGCACTTACTTTTCGCACATAGCGATACGTCACGACAGCAAGGCCTCTTCCTTGCAGGCCGAATGGAAAATTCCGCAAATCGTCCATAATTACAATAAAATCTATTTCTGACATCAATTTCTGGTTTTCATTGGACTTTAAGAACTTTGCCAATTTCCCCACCTGTGCATTCAAAATTTCAAGTTTGGCAATTAAATAGCCTAAAATGCCAAAGTTTGAGTTATATTTAATTACATTTTCTACAGCATGGGACGCGATAAGCATCACGATTACAAAATTTACAGCAAAGAACAGATTTGAGAATATGGCGAACCAATCATCCTCTGTGTCTGCTAAAGTCCCAAAATACACAATGTTGACTGGGTAGGTGACCAGAAGCCCAAAGGAGTACGTGAATCCAATAATATCGTTTATTTTGCGAGCCGTGTGCTTCAATCGAGCGTGTTTGTTTATCATAAAATTAAGACTATTTTTATTCGGGGCGTCAACGCACTCAGAAAATTTGAGGGTAATGCTTCTGAATGTGAGAGCAAACATGAGAATGAGCAAATCACTGAAGAACCCATTCACAAAACTGTAGTACCGAATAACCATGTAAATCAGCGCTAGGCTTGTTGTTCCAAAGTCCAATTCCTCTGGCGGTAGTACACCAGTTCCATTGGATACTAAGAAAAAGTTAAACTTTCCAGAGTGTGCATACGCGCCAAGGATTTCCAGAAAATCCCATTTCGGTGACACAGATTTGAACCTCATTATGAGACTCAGGATTGCTAAAAATGTAAAAAGTGAACAAATTGACGTTGCACGGGTTTTCACCTATAATAAAATATATATGATCTATTACTATGCTAGTTAATGATAAAAACTCCGATACGTTTCTGAGCAAAATCCTACCTGAACTTTGCCCAATTTGTGTCTGGTTTCTAGCAGACTCGGTACGGCGTCCACGTCGTCCAAAAGGTCAGTCATTGGTTTTGGATTTTTCCAAAATAGGAAAAAGTAGCATCCGTAATAAGGGATTGAACATAACCGGAACGCCAAGGAAAAATAATAAGTTAGCGTTTGCGGAGAACCTGCCTCCGGAACATTAGACAATAACTCTTTTCGGAAAGCTCCGATGATTTGGAAAAATGTGCCAATGTGTACGAGTGCACAGAATATCTGCAAATAGTTAAAAATTTAGAATTGATTTTAGAATATCCAAGTTCCAAGATTAGAACGTTTAATTGCTACCTTATTAATAAAATATCCATGAGTTCGGTGGTGTTTCCAACCGTCTTTGCATTCCAAAGCGAATTTGTACGGAATTATTCCCAAGTAATATCCAAAGGAAAAATAAACTTTTAGAAACTCCGCGTGGGAATCCTCGTAGTGGCTACTCTTCTCGTCAAGTTGCATCACATTTCTGGGTTCGACTCAAAAATGAAATCAAACAAACTTGACCAATTCCAAGGCTGACAATAACAAATCCGAATCCACTGAAGCAGAGGACTGTAACAACAGAATGAATTATTGGAAGAAGCAAAGGGCACACAAATGTGGGTTGGTACAAATCATGACTCAATATCAATGTCAGTGCCGTTTACACCTAAATCCAATCATGATTTACTATGCAATCACCAATAGATTCGACGACATACTTTGGCTTTTACGTTCAATCGTACCGGCAGCGCAGCGGCAGCACGACGGCGGCAGGCGCTAGGCGGTGCGCTGGTACCTGGTTCGGTGTGCCTTTTAAGATCCAATCCAAGATATCCAATCTAAGTTTACTGTATTTACTATTGCAAGTTTTGTGTTATTTTCTTATTTTACAAATATTTAATCATTCATTTGCAGGGATTGTCTGTCTCTTGCCTCGACTATAGGTACTAGGTATTCATTTCAAACCTGTGCATCAGAGTACAGTATAACCCGATAACCCGATAACTCGTTAGAGAACTTTAGCTCAAGCTGGCAAGCAGGATGCATACAAGCCGTAGCCACTAATTAACGATTTCTTAATACTTAATCAGGAAGGTTTTCTTATAGTACATTAGTACAATTCATTTTAACATTGCCAAAATTTCATTTTCCGATTGGGATTGTATGGCGCGGCGGGGCGGGAAGAAGTGCGACTAATGACTGCTTTGGTTGCACTCCCAACCGCGGCTCCCCTTCAAAAATCTGAATCCTTCTTTTTGTAACCGAGTTTTTTTGACATGAGAGGCGAGATTTCTTTAATCTTAATTGGCAATCGGAAAAAGTGTAAAGTCAATTCTGGACACACCAATTAGTGAATTGTTATTAGGGGTTCGGGTTGGTGCACTACTGGGAAGTAAGTTAATAGAAGTTAAGGTGATTAGCAAGGCTGCCAGGTTGGTTGTAAAATGAAAACGAGTGCGAATGAAAATTTTGTTAGAATTTTCATTTCGTCTGTTACAATCTATATTATTAAGATACAAGGAAAATTTAGTCCCAATTATCCGATGGGGTGAGCACTGCCGTTTCTGCGCAAAGTACTTATTCCAATTTTGCAAACGCAATATTGGTTAGCGTAACGGCTACTGTAGGAGATGCGTGCGGTGCATTTATCGTAACGATAAATTGCGGTAGCCGCTTCTCTGAAGGCAATCAAGGCAGTGGAGGGAAGTGAGGCGAAGATAAATGGGGACAATTCACTTTAGGATATCATGAATAGAGAATTGAGCATTGGTATTTCAGAGATACGCCAATTCAAATGTACACTTTGCACTTGCCAATTTCTAAAGGCTCAAGTTGTGTTTTTTGCATTGCAGAATCAACAGCGCCGCGCCATATTAATTGAAGGGCACTGAAGTGAAACATTTTCAATGACCGAAATTAATTAACCCATAAATCTACAATGGCTGACGAAGCAAATGTTAATACTGAAGAGAAGACAACGCTAGTTAACTTGGAAACACCAACGGAACAAAATCGAAGTGAAGTCCCAGCCTCGGTTGAACTTGAAACTACTGAAGAGGAGTTAAAACAGGGCTCAGAACCAATTCTTCATGATGACTTAGTGGACGAGGAATTTTTAAAAGAGCAGGAAGCTGGTTTGACTGACGAGGAACTAATTGTGAGACATTTGTTAGAATTTATTAAGCTTTATGTAGCGTGCTTTAAACGTTTTTATGTACAGGAAAGATTAGAACAGGCCAAAGAATACAAGAAGGAAGGAAACGACGAATTCGGAAGAACGAACTACCAGGAATCCATTCTCAGATACACGAAAGGATTACTAATATGCCCTTTGAAAGAAAAGGATTTTCGAAGTATTCTTTATGCGAACCGATCTGCCAGTAAAATTAAATTGGTATACCAATAATGTTAATAGTCCTAATTTAATTTAATACAACTAGACCACATACTTTATCTCTACTTTGCATTTACTGTAGGGAAGGACAGACCTGGCAATTGAAGATTGTACCAAATCTTTGGAAAATAATCCTGCCTATGTTCGAGTTCTGTTACGAAGAGCAAAACTTTTTGAAGCCGACGACAAATTAGACGAAGCACTAGCTGACTTTCAAAAAGTTTATGAGTTGGATCCAGGTGTTGTAGATGCTCGGGCGGCTTTACATGTACATTAGTCTACCTCCTCTCAGCTTATTTCGTTAATATTATGGACTCTAATAATTAAAATTGGGTGTTGTTTTTAGAGACTTCCTCCGCTGATACAAGAAAAGAATGAAAAACTGAAGGAGGAAATGCTTGGTAAGCTATAGTATAAAACTTATAAAACCTATGAATTTATCCACACCTTTCTTCTTATAGGAAAACTAAAGGACCTTGGAAACATGATCTTACGACCATTTGGCCTTTCCACGGATAATTTCAATCTTCAGCAAGATCCAAATAGTGGAGGGTATTCGATTAATTTCAATAAGTGATGGCCGGACCTCCAGGCAGAACAGAGGAGAGGAATACTGTGATAACAATTTCATTAACCACATCGTAAATAATGTTTTATTTAACTGCATTATTCAAGACGATTAACTGGATAATATGTGAGAGCAATTGGACGTCAGCGACGAAATATAGTAATATTTCCTAGATGCTGTTCCTACTTCTTTGCCTAAGAATCCCGGGCTTCGTACTGTTTAGGTGTCTGATGTTTGATCATCTTTGTGAGCTCCGTTGTGGAAGTCACGTTTCACATTTCATTTCGTCCAGGCCATCATAAGTGTCACTTCCAACAACAATTTTGAGATCATCCACAACGACAAATTCGTTTTCACCTTTGGCGAAGGCTTTTATTGTAATCTGCAATGAGAATCAAATTGCCTGATTATTATTAGACCAGCTGCCGGACTACATGTGCTCTGGTTTGATTACCTCATCCACCGGGCCCAGAAATAAGAGTTTCGCACAGTACATAGGAGGGCCGAGCACAGAATTTAAAGTTTCCTCAGAGAGTTCTCCCGTCAGGCTATTGAAGGCTAATACTGACATTCCAGATCTATCATACGAACTCACATGGTAGCTCAGGTTCATAACAACACTACTTGTATTCCCAAAGTCAAACACTCTTTGAAAATTATTTAACTGGATCTTGCCCACACTAATTTTACTGTCCAAAAACCACAAATCCCGTTTGCTACTCGTCATTTTAGGAATTTTGTACCTCTCTCGTTTGATTTTAAATCTCGGGAAAGCCTTGAAGTATTCAAAACCTTGCACTTTTAAATTTCCTTTTGTTAAAAGGTGTGACTTTCGTGGATAGTAGTTAATAACAATCCCCGGTGATCCTCCTTTTGGCTTGGCATTCATCATTCCGATTTCCACCGTTTGAATTTCATTACCATTTGCACTTTGATCGAATATGTTGAAATACAAGGAAGACCCCAGAAAAACTTTTACAATTATAAAAGATGGTATAACAAACATGAACAAATTAAACACTTTTCTAGGCCGAATTTTCATTCTGTGTATCACGCACCGGACAAGTCGAAATGAACAAGTTTAGCCTCGCCTCGCCCCTACGACGGAGGATTTGTGAACACGAGCACAGCTTTTTGCTTCAACAAATTTATAGAAAACGAGATCGACAAACTTGCCGGGAAAATGTATTAGACATGAGAGACGTAAATGTACTACAATAATAATTGCTCATAAATGCGAGTGACGTTTCCTAGATAGAAATGTTATCATATCAGGCAAGGCTGGGAAAGAGGATTTGGTTTCATTTCCGACGTAAACTAACCTCCAAACCAATTCGATGAGTTGATATTGCATTTCCGTGCGTGCACGCGAGAATAATACACTGTTCCTGTGGCTTCATGGTTTAGGAGAATACACACCCAAATAAATATACTCACTCTTTTATGTTGTTGACGTAATTACGTGATCCAATGCAATGCAATGAAATGAAATGTGCACACTTCCAGGAAAAATACAATGTTATTTGTAACGAAAAGAGTATCTTATGTGCTAAATGCTTTGTATTGTGAGGATTAGCTATAACATTTGTTCTTGTTCAGATACAAATTTATTGGAGCAGTGTAGTTTGCAACTCACTGATGCATTGTTCCCACGATTATCTTCAAATACTTACTCGCTGCAATGCCAATGTATATATTCTAATTAAGCTCGTTAGTTAAAAAAAAATACATAATTAACTCAGCTCGTGCGGTTGGTTGGAACTGGAACGAGTTGTGGAACTGTAAAACCACATTCTTTGAAACATTTTACATCGAAGCTTTTAGCTAAATTTTGGCTAATGCATAATCGTTGCTCCTCGCCTTACAGACTGCAGCGCAGCACAGCAATAGAAACCCCATCGCGCATAAACGCCATTCAATTTCTACAGTTAAACCGCAAATATCGAATGTTATGTGCATTACACAAGCACTACACGACATCGATATGTGCAGTGTCACTTGCAGGTTTCTAGCAACCGAAAGTTATTGTAGTACGCTGCAAACGAATGCATGGCACAACTGAGTTGAGTTAATGTATACTATATAGATTTTGAGAATACATAATTAGAGGTAATTCTATTGGATAAAGCCTACTTGCAACTTGCAAGTAGCACTTTTGTAAATTTAATTTTCTCACATTTTCTTATAGTTGAGCTGAGATATTTTTCCATTGTGCTTCAGCATATTTCTCAAACGAAATGCCGTAACGCGAATCATTAATTCAAGAAAAAATAATGTCCATGCCAATAATGCCAACCTCGAGGCATCGCTCTATACATGGTGCCCTAGAATTAACTTTCACACTTTGGAGGATCGTACTCCGGAGCTACCCCCACCTACCATTGGAAAGTCCATGCGATTTGAATTTAAGTCAACTTACTATTATTATTATTACTAAGTACTACTTTTTATTTCTTAATAAAATGTGGCTTTGGCCCCTTGTGGCCCGCCGGGTCTAAAAATATATGGTATTTAGTTTAAGGACGTACCATGTGCGATTGATATTTTAACCCAATCCGCCCTTGATGCCAAGTGTTTAACTTTAAAGAATGAAATTGGAATTTCAAAATATTCTGCCAGCTAGCAATGATTGTAATTTAGCTGACTCGAATATCGTGAATTGATATTGGCTTCAAGTTCTCTGATTCGCAAATATCTCGGAATTTTCATTTGATTTGCACGGGGCATTGCGGCACTTATACCTTGGACTCCGGGGCGCGCACCAACTTGCCCAATTCAAACCATCAAGGCCAAAGGACTAAGGACGGTTTTAATGGCTCAACCTTGAACGTTGACCCGAGACCACACACTCAAATAGTTTGCTGCCACTCACTTTGCTCCCGACCGACTAGAAACCGCAGTGATTTTTTTAAAAGAGTTTACCAAAATGTTCAACTGGGCGAAACGGTTCAGCGGTGGTGCTGACCAGGACAAGAGTGACTCACAGGAGACCATCAGTATTGGTGGCAGTCAGGGCGAGGTAAGATAATCTTTGGGCAATGTGCGTTAGCTATTTTTAAAACTAAATTTTATAATATACGTTTCTATTAGTTTATATTTAAAAATTGCCACTGAAATTGGAAATCCGCTCTGATGTCAGAGTGAACGTCAAACGTGATTGCTACTTTACTTTAGCTACTAAAGTAAAGTTTGTACATCGCTCTCGGTTGGCTACTTAAGACTATTTAACTGACTTAAAGCACCTAAGAATGTCTTACTGAAATCGATGCAATTAAATTGTTTTGAATGATTTTTAGGACAACTTTGGCACGGACAGTGATAGATATACTTCAGACAGTGACGATGATTCTATGAATGGCTCACAAAACTCACCGATTTCGCCTATTTTGAAGGAGGAGCATATGGAGGACAATTCCAAAGCAATTGTGCCAGTATTAACTGTTGACAAAGAGCCGTTGACGTCAGTGCCGTCCCAACAAAATTATCTTGTGTTGTGTAGTGCATTCACAGAAGAAGCTGGCCCGTCTCAAAACAATATGGTAACTCCTCTTTCATCCCCAGGCGAGGATACTACAAGGGAGCGAACATTTCAAGAATTTCGGGATCTGATTCGACAAACGTTTAATGTGGATCTTGAAGAATTATTGGCTGGAGAAGCTTCACGATCTCAACGAGTACCATTTTCTACAGTCACAGCGCAACCGAAAGATTTTTTCATATACCATGAATCTGAGCTTCAGTTTTCTTTCGAAATGGGGACATTTTACCTTCAACGATCTGACGAGAGTACTTCCACACCACCAACATTCATTGATGACTTCGTTGTGAGAATTATTACTCCAAGGGATGAATTAAGCAATGGGAAAATCAGAATTGACTTAACGAGCCCAAACCGCTGCATTTGCTCGTTCTACGCTTGTGAACCTGGAGTTTACTACGCTGAAGTTCGTCTTCGAAGCAAAGGGCACGTAGGCGGGAGTCCCCTTAAAATAACTGTCTCACGACCCTATGTCGGTTCGGATATTCGGATTTACAATAAGACAGAAACATTGGACGGACACAAGACTGGTTGGCGATTTTTTGACCAAAGAGGCTGTTGGGGTTTAGCATACAACTCTCTCCGGGAAGATGTACGTATTGTATATCATCTTTTTTCTAATTCTTTTCCAGATTAGTTGACAATAAATCTAAATTGAAATTGAAATTGAAATTGAATTGAAATTACTACTCCCTTTCTTGTTTACAACCCTAATGAAAGTTATGCAATCCTTTAGTGATTCTTGGTCTACATAATTGTTTGTCTTGTCTTTTGCAGTTGTACACTGTCGACGAGAAACACTGCAACATTTCCACAAGGAGCTTCAACGGTCATCTAAAATACAAATACACGTTTGAAAGCAACGACCCTGGTGGAATTGGAGCGCTTTGTTTGCCGAGTGACTTGACGTATGATTCGGTTTGGGATCGTATTATTGTTGTCGACCGTGGACATCATCGTATATGCTTTTTTACGCCAAAAGGAAGATTCCTGGGAGGTTTTGGCAAGAAAGGGCACGAAAACGGAGAGCTATTTTTTCCGTGGGGGGTCGCCGTATCTCCAAGAGGCGACCGAATTGCTGTAACTGACTCTGATAACGGAAGGATGCAAATATTTGATCACAATGGACGGTTTCTTCAACTTTGGAGTAATCTGGAACCAATGGCTCCTGGACAATCTGATTACTTCGGCAATCTAAGAGGGATAACCTTTGACCCACAAGGTAAGCCTAAGCAATTTGAAATTAATGGACCTCCAAATGTTACAAAATACTGTAGTGGCACGTTTCTTTACTTTTCTGTGTTTCTATATTTTACAGGTGAAAGAATTTACTTCGTTGATGCAATGATGAACAAGATCTACACTTGTAATGCAGAGGGGATGGCCAGGACGTGCTTGAACTTGGCTACTCCGGGCCTTCTTCAACAACCTCAGGGTTTAACAGTTGACAAAGTCGGGAATCTACTCGTCGCTGACACTGGACATAATTGTGTTAGGATCATAAGTCAGAAGGGCACGCTCATTTATACCAGAGAGGGACTTGGAAGTAATCTTTCTGAGGACGGACCGCTGGGAATCTGTTGTCTGAATGATGGGAGCGTTGTAGTTGTAAACAGGCAAGAAGAATTGAGTATTTTTTAAAATGTGTTTGATATACACGTGATGAAGTTTTATTTGTAATGAACCGACATTACACACGGACTGTTTATGTTAGTTTAACTTTTATGTTTGAGGATATTAAGAATACGGAGTTTGGAAACCGTAGACAACTTGAACTAACTTTTACTCAACCTAGCTAGACGGTTTTGTAATCGGGTTCGAATTTGATGTTAAGCTTGATTTGCAATTCGCAGTTAGTCGTTGTCGAATGCCAATAGAATTTTGCTTAAATTAAAAATTCGTTTTTTGATTCACCAATATCTTTTCAAACGTTCTTTTTTACATCAAGTCCTTTTAAGGCACTTGGAATTATTGAGCTTCTTAAACATACAAATATTTTTACTAGGAATCTAATACATGGATCAAAATTCAAAAATACTGGCATAAAATCAGTTTTTTTTTAAAATAAAGTGTTGAATAGTAATTCAATTTCAGGCCATAAATAGCAATCCAAATCCTTCGGTGTACTCAGGTTAAAGAGTGTTCTTATCGGACCTTGAGCATTCAGTTGACTCTTGCCTAATTGGTTCAAAAAACATTGAAATTAATCCATAAATCCACAGTTTAACACTATATTATATGTATTAACAAATAAATTCAGTTTTTGACGTACATTTGCGTGAATGGCAACAACTGGGTCCGGATCTGATGACGAAATGCTGATACTCGCCCATCCACCCGCGCCAACCGTAATGGTTTTGCCACTGCAAGGAGCTCCAGGATTTCCAGAGATCACATCGCAATAAGTACCAGGTGTCAAACATGTCTACAGAAACTCGACACATTATGACCCTTTTCTGTTAAGTAACTACACTACATGGTCATATGGTAGAGTAGACCTTACCTGGAATTCTCTATTCAAGTCGTAATTTCCACCATTGATGACAATGAAACCACGATTCCCTCGGCAGAATGCAATGTGATTGTTGCCGTCATCCCACCAGTCATTGACATTAGTTCCTAACGCATCATAATTTAAAAAAATGATAACCAAATCAAAGTTTCGTAATTAGTATTTCCTATTTACCATCGACAACGTTTCTAAATTCAACCATGTTGAAAATCTGACGCCACCTGTGCTCACAGACCCAACCTCCACCGCATGTTCCGTCTGGGTTAATCGGGACAGGGTTCGTATTTCCATTTGAGTTGGGTGGACCTTGCTGTTAATTTGGTTTACCGGTAAGAGCAAGAATAAAACCCAGGAGCAGACTATAAGTTTAACTTACATCGGTATTATCAAAAGCATACGAAGACATTATGCGTGTGACACTGTAAGGCCAAGCCAAGGTAAATGCCGTTGCCATTTTGTACTGCCGTGAGTCCTTGTAGGTCAGAATGGTATCACCACCAGCACCATGTCCTCTCTGGGTATCAAATTTGGCACATTATCTACATTTCTGAGCTTTATTTGTGTTTAAATTTATTTTGAAGTTACTTGATTGTCGTGATTGTCCACAAAGGCCAAAGCATTTCCACTGGGATACATTGACCAACCTTCACCTAGAATTTGTAACCATTTAACATTAACTATTTGTTAATTGAAACCAAAACCAGGAAGATTTATTTACCAAAATTGACAAGATTCTTCAAAGCGGTGTACCCTCGGAAAACTTCGCCGATGCCCTTGCTGAACTTGAATTCGGTGACACGTCCCATGTGGAAATAATCTGATCCCTTGATGGGTTCACCGCCTGCATTATTACATAACATGAATGCTTAACGTTTTAGAATTATTAAATCCAAATTAGAAAATGTGTTTGGTGAAATGTTACCCAAGTCGATAACTTCTTGGAACATGAAAGGTCGAGCCAGGGCTGGGAATCCATGGTCGATTCGTAAGTTAGTCAACCGGTTGAAAACTGCCTCCATGTCTCCTGGCCACATGTGTTTAGCAGCATCCACTCTGTAGCCAATATTATTTTACTGTAGCGACTTTCTATGTGAACATTAACCTTATTCGTTATTCCTGTTACCTGAAACCAGCAACTCCGTAGTCGATGAGGCGGTTCAAGAACTCTACGTGCTTTTCCCTAACGTAATTATTTCCCCCGTGCAAATCTTTGAGTCCGACAAGTTCGCAATTACGAACCTATGATTTAACGAACATTTAATGTTTTACTTGTAATATAGTGTAACATATCGAGTAACGAAGTAGTTAGTAAGTGACTGTATGTGTTACCTGCTCCACATTATTGTAGTCCTCAATTTCGCCTGACCCGGAAGGGCAATTTCCCCTTGGGGTAAAGTCCAAGACAGAGAATGGAACACCATCGTATTGCTTGTTTCCACTGTCGAAGTAGGACCCGCCCGTGCCGTAACCAGCCCCGATTCCTCCAGTCATGTGATTCAAAACAATGTCAACGTAGATCCTTACTCCGACGTTGTTGCATCGTCTCACCTATTAAAAAAACCACAGTGGAGTTTAAATATTGTGAATGTTCAAACAAGTTTATTTCATATCTATATTATTTTAATTTACCATGCTTTGGAATTCTTGTTCAGTTCCAGAACGGGTTTCCAGTCTGTATGACACTGGCTGGTATCTTTCCCACCAAGGGCGATTGCCGATGACTGCATTCTCGTTGGCAGGAGATGTCTGTAAAGACAAAAATTACAACAATGGAAGCATTGATTTTATAGAATTGTATTGATTTGTAATCATTGTACCTGGACTCCTCCAAATCCTCTTGGTCCTAAAAATCTTTCACATTCATCTGCAATATCATTCCATCTCCATTCAAACAAATGGACAATGGTCGTTCGCCCTTGTGCAAAATGTGGATTCCATTGTGCGCTGGCTTCAGGAACAAACCCGGCCACTGCAACAATAGCAAGGAAAAGGGCTATTTTACCAGCCATATTAGGAACGTTATGAAGTGGAACGTCGAATCAATCAAAAACTAAATGAGGACAAATTAGTATCGCGGTATAAATAAGTACCTGGCGTAGAGTCCCGGACCTCTTCAAATTGTTATCAATAACTGGCAAATGTGATAACGTATAATTGGCACAAAATTTCCACCTGTCACAACTGAAGCGCATGCTATCATAGGGCTATGTGTCCTGAAAATTGCATTCGAACAAATTGTGCGCTGTTAGTGGTCGTGTTTAATATCTAAAAATACTAATGTACGCCGTCCAATGGAAGCATTAAACCAGACGAGAACGTGATACACCATATTATATGAGGGCGTCGTAGAATAATTCTATTGAACTGATCACAGAAATCCATCACCGATACCCTAACCCACGCACACTGCACACACGCTGCACGCTGCACTTCAAGAGGAATCACTTGAATAAGCTTATCCACTTTATTAACACTAATGCGGTGTGTGTAATATTATTTTGTTAGCTCACTAGATCGTTCACTATATTATGACTTTTGTAATTGACTTCATCTGAGGGATGAAAGTATCACTGTCACCTCAAGATTCTCTTTGGCTTTGGCGAATTTTGAAATGCAACTTACTTTCACATTGTGTTTCACATTGAGACTTGCGCCACAGACGAGAAACATTAGGAAAATATGTTTGTATTGCTGCATTGGTAAAGTAAATTATATTTTATCTGGAATAAATCGTACAAATTTTCACATCCCTGGCTTGGAGGAACGAACCCCCCTCCCCTTCCTCCTATATGGAGAGGACATTATTGTTTAGTTCCGAACAAACAAAGGCTGGATCCAGGTTCGTGTGTACTGTCGCTAGATGGCTCCCGCGTATGATTTTTGGAGTCGCGCACCGCAGTCCTTAACCCTAACGTTGTGAGGTCATTGAACTATGGTTTTGGTTTTGCTCAATGATTGTCATTTTAGTAATTTGCCGCGTTTTCTACTGGTTCAATTTTCGAGCGTTACTAGGAGCTACCAAAATGTCCTCTCCATATAGGCTTCTTTCCTCCAAGATCCCTGGTGAATTCTTGAATTGTCTTATTTCTTCACTATTAACTCTAAATATAGTAAATAAACTTTGAAAAAATAACATAATAATCTACGACACTTGACGAAGTTATTTAGTTTATTCTTAATTCAATCCATCATGATGGAGTGAGGTTTCCCAAGTTTATATGTGCTCACAAAATCTTCAAAGTGCTTGTGCCGACTCGGGGATGGACCTTCATCAATTAAAGTTTCGTTGAAAGTCAATTTTTCCGGTTGTTCATACAAAAGAAACAGGTGGGGATGAGCCCATCTCTCCAGATTATTAAATTTGTAAATTTCTCCATACTCCGTATTGTAACCTATCAATGTTTCCCCTTTGCTGATATCGTCTCCTGGAATATTTCCAACTAACCAATTGAACAATAGCGTACCGTCCCCTGCTTCACCCCAAACGTCTGCAAGGAATAGAAATTAAAATGAGCAGTTTAAATGAGATATTGATGCAGAAAAATTATGATATCTTGGTGTACAAATTCTTATGTTTTGTTTTGTTAATAACTTTTCTACATTTCAAACTTACCCAAAATTATAAATAAATAGAATTTGTTAGGATCAAATGTCCATTTGATCGTGGTTGGCTTGCTTTCAGCCACACGAGCGTATATTCCGAATCCATCCAGAAAAGTCGTGCACAATGAGTAATTTCCGTACTCGATTATGAGTTCATGCTCATCATCCTCTGGAATGAAGTCTAGGGGCAGTCTGGTTTGCTTGGAGATTTTTTCCTCCAGATCTTCTCGGATTTTGCCAACTTTACAATCTCCGGGTTTATATACGGTTAGTATGGCACATGTGCCAGCCTACAAGCACGTCCGATTTGTCATACGGTTGATAAATCCATTAAATACGTTTTAGATTATGACAATTTAGTAATAAATCTTACCAATAGCAGTGTAATGGTGATGACTCTAGTTAACAACATCACGAATTGGAGTCCTACTTTGCTACAATTATAACTAGGAATGTAAGAATATGCACAAACACTTCAAAAACAATGCACATCAGCAACAACACTTGGTCGGCTGTTGTGTAATTTGTAAACATTTCTTTAGTCATGAACTTCCTGCTTGTGTTATTTTTTTAAAACAATTTATTGACGGCATCTTACAAAAGTCACAACACATCCTTAAAATCTAATACCAACAAGCACCACTCCACAAACCACAACTACCAGACATAGAACCCTTCTAAACGCACTATTTCTAAACTTGAACACATAAGATCGATTTATGAACCCAACCTACTACATTTAAAGTTTATTTCTTATAACCACCGTGTCCATAACCGCCTCCTCCATGCCCATAACCACCTCCTCCATGCCCATACCCTCCTCCGCCGTGTCCATAGCCTAGCCATATTTTTAATAAACGGATCAAAATATTTTCAAATAAAATTTGCAAATAAATAAAGTAAACTTATTACCTCCGCCTCCATGTCCACCTCCGCCACCATATTGGGCCTGACTAATAATAACATTAACAAATTTTCCCTTGGCTTTTTTGGCTCCAGACCCATAACCCCCATATCCGCCTCCCCCACCACCTAATTTCAATTCCAATTCATTGGTAAATGTCACCTAATTCAATTTTACATTTATTGCAAGCTTTCTCACCTCCGTGACCACCACCCCCATGGCCTCCCCCGTGACCTCCGCCTCCTCCATACCCACCTCCGCCATGACCTCCTCCGTACCCTCCCCCGCCGTGTCCATACTTGCCACCGCCGCCGTACCCGCCTCCTCCACTCTGAGAAACCCAAACCTGGGTAGACACAGATAGACATAGTTTTTGCTCAATAACTGCCAATATGCGAATTGATTTCACACAATTCTAACATAATTTAAGAGTAAAATTTTAAAAATGGTAAAAGAACCTTGACGTCATTTCCTTTCTTCTTGCTCGCATAACTTATGCGGGATATTAAAATGACGGTGAGGAGTGCCGCGATGGAAATCTGCAACAAGTGATATAAATTAATGGACTTTTAATAAATTCATAAAAAGCCAAAGCCAACTTACGTAAAACACTTTAATGCTCATGCTCATTGTGGCGTCTAAGTCTTGGATGAAAATGGCAATCCATTTATTGTCACTTCTATATATATTGCGAAATTTATTGCGGAAAGTTGAAACCCGGTAGCGGAAAGACATCCATCTTTCACCGATTTGCGCAACCCACAAGAAAACAATTCCGTTCCTTGAAAATGATGGCTGACCCAATTAGGTATTTTGCTTTACTATTGTAAAAATGGGCCATAGCCACCAGTTGACTAATGTAAAACCAGCAGTAACACCAACACGTCTGATTCAACCCTGTATTTTATTTTGAGGAAGAAGAGGATGATGCTCTACTTGATTCTATTTGTTGACATGTATTTAAAGGATTTGTCTTCTTTTGTTTTGCCATTGCGTAACTCCGTGAGAAATGTGGGGTAGTGCTCGAGGATTCGTCATCCGTGAAGATTGGAAAATGAAGAAAACAATAGAAGAACTCTTCCTTTCTGAGTCCAAAGTGTTATTAAAAGTGCTTGGTTTTTACGCACACACCCACACCTTTAAGGTCGTCTACTTTAATTGGTAAGTTGGCTCAACTTTTTAGCGCGGGTGTATTCTGTATATAATTTCGGTGTATGTCGTGGTTGCTGAAATTTTTTAGAAAATAATATTTATGTAATAAAAAGTAAAAATAACGTCACCTTTGACACACGAGACACGACATGTTTAATTAGAGCAGGGAAAGTGAACTGAACACTAACTACTTGTAGTTCGATTGTGAATGCAATGTTATAAAAGTAACGTTGCATGAATTTGGGAGGCTCATTTCAAACTTATTGCCCCAAGAAGCAAGTTTCTTTTTTGAACTCAAGAAAATGTCGTGGCTTTGTTTACTGGTAAGCATCATTTTCTACAAGCGTTTAATCTCTTATTCTTAACCGAAGTGCCCAGTAGCAGGAAACAGCTGTGTCCGAGAATAATTACAAAGATTAGCATAGTTTTAAGATAAATATTTTCCACATTCTACAGATTTTGATCCTAACCTCTACCATGTTGCTCATAAATGAAACTAATGGAACAAGAAAAACATACGTCCGAATTTTCGTTATACAAGCGGCTCCAGGTTCTCATGGCAGTGGAGGAGGAGGTCATGGCCATGGACATGGCGGATATGGGAATTATGACGGCGGTTACAATGGCGGATATGGCTATGGAGGTGGCAATAATGGACATGGCTACGATGACATTGACAAGCGATGAAAGACTAAAAAAGAAAGGCCAGTTTCTGGGTATGTGTGATTTTGCCAACTTTGTGCCAGTAGTGAGGATTAGTGCCGATCAGAATTTTTGCTTGAAATTAAGTACAAATTTGGGCTTCAAACAATGTAGGAATGTAATGTCAAATAATCTTTATAAATAACTCCTTTGAAGAAAATAAATAAAGCCACAATTTAAAAAAAGACTCGTGGTTATGATTATTATTGAGAATATATGCTTTAGATACAATGGCACAGGCATGGCGATCGTATTTTCCGTTCCCAATAGCCGGGCATGGTCGTTCCCTCCTAATTCGCCATTTCCTTTTTCCTCTTGTGTTTGGATAACAGTCGGCCAAATTACTTCAAGTGTACATATTTGAATTACATGCTAATTTCTTATAAGCAAATCACGCTTTATGAGGTGATGTTGTAGTATGTATTTTGTATTTAAATTTCGAACTGTACGCATAAACTGTTATCCTCATTTAAATTATTGTTAAATACTAATCAATACTAGCATTTTTAAATAATAATTAAACTCCATTAACTAGCCCACTCATCCAGAATGAATTGAGCAGCACGTTCTCCAATCATAACTGAGGATGCATGTGTATTTCCGTTTACGATATCTGGAATGATTGAAGCATCTGCAACCCTCAATCCCTTCATTTTGAGAACTCTGAAATCAGAAATGGGAATTCAAAAACTTTAAAATTTGGCGGCTCTCAATGTATTATATACTATAGACTTACCTTAGATGAGAATCAACTACAGCTTTCGGATCCCCGAGCCCACTTCCCATGCGACAAGTCCCAACCGGATGATTCAAAATGGCCGTAAAATGCCGCACATAGCATTCCCAGTAAGCAGAACTCTCAATTTCCTCAGATTCACAGCCAGGAAATTTATTTGGAGCTAATCTGGCGCCAAGGGTTTTCAATTCTTCCGAACTCTCGATGAAATTCATCGCCCAATTTATTCCTTGCACCAGAAATTGACGAATTGATATTAGTAATTTGTATTTTCTGATGATGCGCAATATTCATGACCTACCCTCGACTAAACGTGGCATGTCCTTTGGGTTGCTGAAATATTTTGGATCAATCAATGGTTTTGCTTCTGGATCTTTGCTAGCTAATTTAATTTCTCCGGTAGACTTCGGTTTGGCCAGAACAGAAGTAAAGATGAATGCATCTTTGTCCACACTTTTGCGGTAGTATTCCTCAAATACGCCAGGGAGGGCTTTGTATCTTTTGGAGATTTCTTGGCCGTAGGTTCCATACACGCCGAAACCAAAGAAAATGAAGTAAATGTCTGGGCTGGCTGAGGATTTGGCATTGGTGGTAGTGTAGAATCCATTCGCAAAGCGCTCTTGAGGACTAGTCAGTGGACTTCCATCTGTAAAATATGGATTTGGTGGCTTATATTATAAAATTATATGAAGATCATAGTACAAACTCCTACTTTAATGATCCACAATAATTACCTGTTTTATTCGCCAAATAATTTGACAAATCTTGAACCGATAAATCTCGATCCCTCAGAAATGTCAATTTTTCATTAATGAGAATAGGCCCAATGAATGTAGCAACGTGGTCTTGAAGGTGTTGCCCGACCGGTAGGTCAATGAGTGGTTTTATCTGAATAAAATACGTCAAAATATTCAAGTATAAAATTAGTCAACTTTTGCAATTTCATAATGGCATATCAAATTGAAAACCAAAGTAAAATAACCGGTCTAACCCCAACTGTTTGTAAATGATCTGCGGGTCCAATTCCAGAGAGCATTAAAAGTTTAGGGGAATCAATTGCTCCTGCACTCACAACGATTTCTTTTCTTGCCGTCACGAAATGAGTTTGCCCATGACGAACATAAGTTACTCCATAGGCTTTGTTTTGTGGATCCAAGTGAATCTGTACACGCATTGTAAATATGTATTACTTGCTTATGAAATGACTCACAATTAATATGGTAAAAATTTCCATACTTTAACAGCTCTGGAATAACGGTAAATGCTCAGCCTTTTACGCTCCAGGATGGGTTGCAAAAATGCTTGAAAAGTACCCCATCTCCGACCACTCTTTATTGTAAAATCCGGATGCATAAAACCTTTGTGGAGTTTGAAGATCATTTTGCATTTAGTAATATGATTTTGTACATTTTGACAAGTTAAATGAGGATTGGCAATTTACCCGCTTTTGGCTGTTCGGCATTGAAATCCCAGTCGCAAAGTCCTTGTTCTTTGACTGCATTAAAGAAATGGCCCACTATTGCCGGAACGTAAGACAAATTTCCGACGTACAATTCATTCCCAACTGCGTGTGCATCTCCTGCAAAAAATGAAAGTGTATTTGTAGTTACAATGGATATTCCATGGAGCAAATTACTGCTAATCTGCATTTAGCTTTACCTACGGCGTAACTTCCATGATAATCCTCTGACCTTTTAAAAAATGGCAAAAGATTTTTATATAACCAAACGGAATCATTTGCAATTTTGCTCCATTTATCAAAATCTTTTTTATTTCCCCGAAGGTAGAGCATGTTGTTTATTGCACTTGTCCCGCCGAGTGCCTTTCCTCTTGGATATTGCATTTTCTGCCATAATTTATGAATTATTTACGAAAAATTCACCAAAAAATACAGTCTTGCACTACCTGATCCACAAATGATAAGCAGGAATCTTTTTGAGGAACACTCTCATATTGATAATCCATACTAGAGCCTAGGAGTGCTCCTTGAAGATAAGGTACATCCGATACTGGATTTGGATCACCTCCTCCTTCCAGGAGCAAAACACGGAATTTCTTCGATAACCGATTAGCTACGACTGCACCAGCTGAACCTCCTCCAACTTGAGATAAAATAATTTAAGTTGTAAGTACAAGTAAAATATTGAAGTGAAATTGCAAATTTGCACACATTTCCTGGACAAAATACAGTTTTTACAATTATAATGTGTGTTTCTACAATTAGACTAACCAACAATGAAATCAAAGATCTCATCTTCATTGTTGATGTACTCCTCTTTTGCTGCACTGGAAGCTTCATCCTGCGTCAAGCTCCGAATGTCAAAAAGTTTGAATGCTAAAGGAATTAGGATCATTAGAAGGGGTCCTATATCCTTATTAACAATGGGTAATATCATTTCTATTTAATTTCTTAGGGCCACTGGAAGGGAACAACTCACACTGCACTAGAATAATTCGTGATTAGAACACTTGGAATTTACAAATTTGAATAAATGAGTTGTGGCACTTTGACTATCGTCGTTGTCAACTAAAAAAATTTCTTTTAACTAAACCAATGCACACGAGATTTCAGGACAAGTGTCATCAAAATCAAATCTTATTTATTTCATCGCACTTGCACTTTCCTCCTGACTTTGACTTTTCTATTATTCGATCCATGTCGTTTCGATCATTGTCAAAATAAATTAAAATGTTATTCCAGTTGTAGGTCAATTTATTGAGCGCATTGAGGATTCTGGGAAGTTACTCAGAAAATGGGCTTTCTAACACGTGTCACTGTACTGGGTTTTAATGGCCTTAATAAATTTAACTGCAGTTAGCCTAAGACAATGGAGTATTTAAGTTGAAGCAACCCATATAATCCAATGCTTAATGAGTCATAATTGCCTGAAGCTTAGATGAATCGTGCTGCGGTTAAGCACAGGCTGCCATCCCGAAAGTCAATTAAATGAACGCAATTACACCTTATCTTTCACTTTGACAGACATGGAATTTAAAGGAAAGGAATTTCATGGATTCTAGCCGTACAACTAAAAGTATGAAATCACGCAGAAAACACAATATTTGAAAATTACAATGAGTTAATATTCCAGAAGCGTAGACGGAAGGCTTCCTTTCTCTGTATGTTAAAAAAGACGCCGTGCTGAAAAAATCTGACCTGTAGGATAGGATTCAAAACATCCATATAAGTTTATATATAATAAACGTAACGCCCTTTGATATTTGATTCTAATTTGCATAATTAGATATTTCTACGCATCCCCGCCAAATAAATACAAGAAGATCTGATTATGTGTCGTGACGATGACGTATATTTATGGCATGCGGTTTTCTTGCACAAATTCGTAGAAAAAAAGAGTGACGTTTGCAGCATGTTATTGAGATGTCAAAGGTTATCATAACAAGCAAAGCGCACTTACTCTTTCATGGGCATATATATATATAGTGCATTCACACACACTATTGAGTTGTAGAAATTCATTAATATTTTTCAAATGTTTTCTTTCAAGCCAAATGCCCAAATTATTTTGTTATTCTTGGCATTCTCATATTGGAAAAGTGTAACATGTGAACGTGGCGTGGGAAATGTATGCCCACCAATACATCCCGGAGAGGTAATAATCAATGAAACAACTGCAAACCAACCCTCGGATTAGAATTAACAAAATGTAAATGGTACTTTTAGGGTGTTTCAATTGAATGCAAAGACCCAGGGGCGCAATATTTCCACAATTGTTCTACCTCAATTAAAGCTGGAACAATCGCCAGTTACAAATGTCAAAACTATTATCGCCCTACTTTTGGGAATAAGCCCCGACTTCCACTCAACTGCACGGAGTCTGGGAGATGGTCACGACTCATGGCATTTGAAGAATTCTCTTGCGTACCGGGTAACCTTATTATTTTTAACTATAATTAATAAAATTTTAACAATGTTAGTAATATATTTGTAACAGACTGCGGAAATCCGGTCAAAAAACATAAACCATTGATCGTTTTTGGGGAAGAAACTGGACGGACATCTTGGCCATGGCATACATCGATTTATCTTTTGTATTCAAAAAAGCCGGGAGATCCGCCAGTCCCGGTATACGCTTGCGGAGGTTCCTTGATTGATGTATCCATAGTGGTCACCGCAGCCCATTGCCTCGCAAAAAATGATAAAACCTTGAGACCAGCGGATTCCATGATAATTGTCTTTGCAGCCGTCAGCAGCAATTTTTCACTCAATCAAGAGGACGAACACGTTCAGATTCGAAAAGTAAAGAGAATCTATGTTTCCGATGAATATGATGCCAGAGAGCTGCAATCCGACATTGGGATTATTGAACTTGATAAGCCAGTTGAGTTGAATGATTTTGTGTCTCCGATTTGCTTTCCTTACATTACGAGTGAGGAATTGAATTTAGTGGAGCTCAATTTTGACCCGGGAACAGTTGGAGAGGTTAGGATACGCAAATTTTATCGCCATTTTGTAGTACAGGCGAATTATAACAAAAGTTGAGTTGCACAGGTTGTCGGGTTTGGACATACGGAAGCGGGTGTACTTTCTCCCACTTTGAAATACACTCGTTTACCCGTCGCGAGCCGTAAGGAATGCTGGGAAAGCTTGGAGAAAATTCCAAACAATTCACAATTTTGTGCAGGGGCTAGAAACGGTAGAATATCTAAAATACCGGTTTATATCCGATTAATTGTACACTAATCTTTCTTTCATAAAAAGGAACCACCGTGTGTCATGGTGATAGTGGTGGGGGCATGGTATTCGAAGAAATTGCCACGTTCAGTAGGAGGTATTTTATTCAGGTAAAACCTGTTGGTCTAATAACCTTTAATCTAAGTGTCGGCATTGGGATTTCCTTTATGAGTGTGATTTGTAGGGAATAGTAAGCTTTGGGGAATGGAAATCCAAGAAAACGACAATTTGCCAAAATTATGCAGTGTTCACCAAAGTCTACAAATTTGCTAGCTGGGTGTATGAAATCCGTGATCATATCAAACGCGGGATTATCGAATCGGAGAATGAGATAATCCTAACCACCACCAGTACCACTACTACCACTACCAAATCTCCTATCCCATTGCCGCTACCTCCTGCTCCAACTGAACAGACTCCGGTACACACAGCTTAATATCTTAAAAATTAATTTCTGGAGATTTTGCTCACTAGATTTGTCTTTATTTTTATTATTAGTACTCATTGGATTATGACAGCTTAACAGAAGAATCAAATGTATCTCCGATTTGGGCTAGACGAAACATTACCTATTTAAGAGGTAGTTTCTTTATGTCATGTATTCTTTCAATGTAACTTTAATGATACTTTCTTTCAAGGTGAGCACAACTACGACGAGGTTCTTCGCAAGTCCCTATTGTTCTACGAGGCTCAGAGAAGTGGTCACTTGCCTTCAAGTAATCGAATACCTTGGCGAATGGATTCAATGACGAATGACAAAGGGCTCAGAGGGGAAAATCTTGTTGGAGGATATTACAATGGTAACTCTTGTTAACTAAATAATAATAAAACGTATATCTATACTAGTGTAAAACGTTAAATAATGTCAATAGGCGGTGACTCCTTAAAGCTGGCGTTTCCGGCGGCGTCCATGACCACTGTTCTCGCTTGGGGATTACTGGACTTCAAAGATGGGTATGAAATAGCAGGAGAATTGGATCGAGGAATTCAAACTTTAAAATGGTCAACGGATTTTCTAATAAAAGTAAAATGACACTAATGTTGTATTACCCCACAGTATGTGTACATGTATGTAATTCAATATTTAGTCACACCCTGCCCCGTCCTTGTTTTACATTCAAGTTGGGGACGAGAATGAAGATCACAAGTTCTGGGGAAGACCTGAGGATTGGCCAGCTTCAAGGCCTCGAATTGCACTTAAGATTTCCAAACAAGCTCGGGGTATTTATAATTGCTCAGATGGGTAAACATATTTGTGACTAATTTCGACTTTACCTTAATATAATTTAATTTCCAGGATCCGAGGTTGCAGCTGAAGCATCCGCCGCCTTGGCGGCATCATCACTTGTGTTTGCGAATGCCGGAGACATGAACTACTCCAAGGAATGCCTTAAACATGCCACCGAACTATACAAATTTGCAAATGTATACAGAGGGACGTACAGCGACTCAGTTCCACAAGTTCCAAGATACTATCAGTAAATTCCAACTCTGAAACATGGCTTTAAGCAAAATTTAGTGTAGCACCTGTTTAAAATTAATAGATCGTATTCCGGTTATGGTGATGAGCTCGGCTGGGCCGCAGCTTGGCTGTACAGAGCAACATTCAAAATGGAATACTTAAATGACCTACAAAAACACTGGGCGGAGTTTAACTTGGGTGAAACACCGTGGGAATTTTCTTGGGATATGAAAACAGCTGGAATTCACGCCCTTATGGCCCGAGTTGACGGCAGCCCCACTTATGTTAATGCAACGAAGCGATTTTGCGAATGGGCAAGTAAATACGCTCCCAAATCGCCGAAGGGTCTGACCATTCTTGGAGAATATGGATCACTTCGCTACGCCGCAAACGCAGCATTCATATGCCTTCAGGCTGCGGATATTGGCATAAACAAAGAGGAGTATTTAAAATTTGCACAAAAGCAAATAGGATACATATTGGGTGACACCGGAAGAAGTTTTGTAGTCGGATACGGTAAAAGTTATCCAAGACGGATCCATCATGCCGCAAGGTATGCAATAAATCCAAATTTCAAGCTTTAATTTTGGGAATCTGCAATATGCAAATAATATTTTGCTACAATAGCAATTGCCATTCGCCGCCAGCCAAATGTGATTGGGAGGATTACGAAAGCCCAGAGCCAAATCACAATATTCTAGTAGGGGCTTTAGTCGGTGGTCCGGATAAACTGGATCGATACAATGACAGTCGGATGAATAATGTCCAAAATGAAGTAACTCTGGACTACAATGCAGGGTTCCAGTCAACACTAGCGGGTCTCATCCAGTTCAAATGGAGGGATCAAGATGACCTACTTAAATTATTTGCAAGGATTTCTTCATATTTTGGTGGGGATAACATTAGCATGTTGGATTCTTTACAGACCTAACTTTTGTTTCTATCTGTACCCTTGCATCATTACAATAAAATGTCAATTATATTTACAGTAAGACCAAGTGTGGAGTCAATTACTACAAACAGTTCGCAAATTATATGCAGTGCAATTTTTGCAAAAAGTATTATATTACCCCCACTACTGCAAACTGCACGGCGGCGGCTCCTACAGCATAGACTTCCCACAGCCGCGCTTCCCCATGTGAATTTGGCTGGGATGCTCAAGCGCCCGGATTCAATTTACTTTTTTTCACTTTTATTTCGTGAGTTTAGGGAAGGTTGTGTTCAGATCGGACCGGTGTTTGAAGGATAATAATTACTTTTTGCCGACTTCTTTAATTTATTTAAATCCGAAAATGCCGGACCATAAAAGGACGGCTTCAGGGGCAAAGAATGCAGCCTCAGCGACAACTTCTACTGCCGCAGCAAATAAAAATTCATCACAATTACCCAGTTCTACGATTTATGTGGATTCAATCAAAGCCATGGCCGAATCAGTTGGAATTTCTAATCTTCAAGATGAAGCTGCGAAGGAACTTGCTGAAGATATTACAGCCCGCCTTAAATTAGTTGTTCAAGACGCCCTGAAATTTATGGAAAGTGGAAAGAGGACCAAATTGACAACTCAGGATTTTGACTCGTCACTAAAAGTGAAGAACATTGAGGTGAGATATTTATGAAATATTATTTTATAAAATTACAACAAGATTTTATTGCTATAAGTATAATTTTTAATCTATTCTTTCGCAGCCTCTGTATGGTTTTCAAACTCAGGATACTGTAGGGATTCCTTTCAGATTTGCATCTGGTGGTGGACGTGAATTATATTTTACGGATGAAAAGGAGTCAGATTTATCAGAGCTAACTAGCGCATCAATGCCGAAAATTCCGTTGGACGTTTCTCTTCGAGCACATTG